>PVIR01043265.1:0-11810 GCA_004026965.1 Petromus typicus
ATATAAATTTTAATAGAAATAATGCAAAACTTTCTGAGTGTAGTGCAAGAACAATATACAGAAAAGAGAGGCCTATATAATCCCAAATTTATCCTTCAAAATTCATGGAGAGTTAAATTTTTCTCATGGTAAATAACATCTTTAGCTATTCATAACCATCAAACAAGCACTGCAAAAATCTATCAAGAATATCTTAGAAATAGGCACGGAAGACAATAGAACTAAAGTGTACTGGAATGGGTATACCAGTTAAGGTAAGCAACTAAATAAAAGCAAAGGTAAGGAAATAAGAAGTACAAAATAATATAACATGAGTAAGTCAATATTTTTCAGTAATATCCGTCAAGTTGAGTGAACTCAGCAGCTCCATCAAATGAAAGTGATTGGTAGATTGGCTCAAAAAAAAAAAAAAAAAACAAAACTCAAAGATATGGTGTACATAATAAATCCATTTAATTCAAAGTCAAAACAAAAGAAGAAGCAAACAAGATTTATACATAATGATTAAGGAAATAATCCAACAGGAATAAATTATAGACATAATACATAGTATAATATATCCATATAATTGGTACATTCAACTTCATAAAACCAACTTTATAGAACAAATACTAACTAAGGTGCATAGCATATCAAATAAATGCTGACAGAATTATATTGGAAGACATAAGTACTTGACTACCATGAAAAGACAGATGAACTAGAAAAAAATATTGATGAACTATCAGGTCTGGGGATTTAGCTCTGTGGTTTTGCCACTTGTCTCTCAAGTGAAAGATCCCAAATTTGAGCCCTGGCACCAAAAGAGGGTGGGGAAGAGGATCAAAGAACTATCAGAGTTGAATCATACTTAAAAATACATAAACAATAGTCAGCTACAGTTTTCCAATCAACAAAAATAGAATTAATATTCTTGTCAGCAACATATTGAACTTTCTCCAAATAAGACCACACACTAACCCATAAATCATGTTTAGATAAACAGAAAAGAAGAAAAGAATGCAAATTATTCCACATATATTATTAGGTAATAATGCAATAAAACTATTCATAAACAGTAAAAGAAGCTGCATAAATTATGCAAGCACGCAGATGTCAAATAATATAGTCAAATAATCAATGAGTTACAGAATAAATCAAAGAAGAAATTAGGCAGCTGCAAAATCTATCAATAATGCCAGTACAATATAGCATAACTTATAAGACACAATGAAAGTAAGGTAGTCTCAAAAGCATATAGTAATGAATGAATGTAGCATATCAAAGTAATACAGTGTGTCCAAATAAATAACCTAATGATAACCCTCAGGTCTCAAAATAACAAAGGCAGACCAAATCCAAAGCTGATGTACGCAAGAAATTTCTTGATATCCAAATAATACGATGTTTAAAAATGAAAGAAAACAAGCATATGTATATTGAGTTGGGAGTGGGGAGTAGATAGAGGAATGGGTAAAAATGAGAATTAACTTGTATCATATAGTGGTACAAATACTCAATATTGAGTGTGTATATAATGTATATAGAAAATGTACCAATAAAGAATATAAGAATAAAAAAGAAATTGACTTTAAAATACAAAAAATCAATGAAATGAATAACTGATTCTTCAAAATAATAAACACTTAGCCAGTATTGCCAAAAAAAAAAAGGAAAGGAACAATCAATATCAGTGCAATTAGAAATGGAAAGGCAAAATAACAACATACACTATCAAAATACAAAAAACTACTACTAACTACTTTGAAACCTGCACTTTGATAAATGAGAGATCTTAAAGAAATTGATAAATTTCTAGATATATGAGATTTACCAAAACTGAGCCAAAAAGTTGAACCAACCTTGAAAAATCCAATAACAGGCAATGAAGTCGTGTATAATAATAACTTTAAAACATTATTACAAGAAAAGCTCAGGCCCTTATGAGTTCAACACTGACTTCCATAAAATTTCAGGAAAGATCTAATGCCAATAATCCTCAGACTTGTTGAATGAAATTGAAAGCAAGAGTACTGCCAAGCTCATAAAACAGACAAGACCACTAAAAAAAAAAAAAAAAAAAAAAAACAACTATAGCCCAATCTCTTTAAGATACAAAGATCCTCCAGAAGATACCAGCAAACATAATACAGCAAATCATTAAAAAGATCATGCATCATGACCACATAGAATTCATCCCAGGGAAATAAGAATCCTTGATATACATAATATAATATGTAATGTAATATGTCTCATAAACAGAAGTAAGGATATAACTCACAGTATCATCACACTAAATAGAGAAAAAGCCTTTGAGAAAATCCAGCATTGATTTATGATAAGCACCCTGAAAAGTAGGTATAAAATGACTATCTCAATCTGATAACTCTCATTTATAGCAAAACTACAAAAATCATGTTACATGGGGGAATATTGGAAGATTTTCTTTTAAAAATGGGAAAATCAAGAATGCTCACTGTTCCCACTTCTGTTCAACACGGTGCTTGAAACTTTAGCCAATTCCAGGAATGTTGCGGGAGCAAAGAAACCCCAATACATTGTGGATGGAAATGTAAACTAGTACAGTCACTGTGGAAATCTATATGGACATGCCTCAAAAATTAAAATTAGAAGTTCCACTTGACAACAATTCCCCTTCCGGGTATCTGTCTGACAGAGTTAAAGCCACCATATTATCACAGTATATTCATGCCTACATTTGCAGCAGCACAACTCCTAATAGCTAATTCTTGAAAGTGGCCCATACATACACCAACAGATGAAGAGACAGAATAAATTACTTATACACAATATACTCATACTATATTTTTAAAACAGGGATGAATTTGAGCCATATTTTAGAAAATGCATGTACCTTGAGACTATAATGTTAAGTGAAATAAATCAGACACACAAGATTAAATATCATGGTTCCTTTCATATGAGATGCCTAAAATATAAATTAAAGAATAAATTTAAATATGGACAATGTAAAATATAGAGAAAGATCTTTTGCAAATGGGAAGAGGACCAAGAGACAGGCAGAGGAGAGAGGAGAGAAGGGAATGGGATGTGAAAAGAATCAAAATGCATTATCCACACGAACGAAATCCCTAAAACGAATACAATCATTATGTAGTGCAAACATGTACTAATATAAATGTACTAAAAAATTAGAATGGAGAGAATAAAAGTGAAACCAGCTGGGAGATCGAGGCTGGGACTGTGAACAAGGAAAATATCCAAAGGATGCTACGAACATAAACAAATATGTGAAATGAAAACAGTTATATCTTATAACCAGTACACATTACTAAACCTGTGGGGAGAAAGTAATGTTTTGTGAGTTTATTTAGATATTTAGTTATCTTGATGTTTTGTTGTGACCTTTGTCCTTATTATAAATAATTAGGAAATTGCTTCAGACAAAAACAACTTTTAAGACATAAATACACACATGTGCTCTCACATTCACACAAACACACACACACACACACACACACACACACACACAGAGAGAGAGAGAGAGAGAGAGAGAGAGAAATCCAGCCATGCTATATCTTTTCTTCTCACTCTCTTTTTCTCCTCCTCATACCCAATCTGCATTCTTCTTTCAGTTCTCAGCTTGTCATTTTTCTTTGAAGTAAAACAATTATTTAAATAGACAAAGTACTTATAGTTTCTTGAACTTCACATAATAATCAGAAAAATGAAAGAACTTCACAAGCAAACTTCAGAAGAGCTCTTGTGAATATTTCAAAAAAATATAATTATTTCAAACCCCCAAAGAATCTCTAAAAAGCCTTCTTTACAATAAAACTGACACTAAACCAAAACAGAATCTTCCATGGTACATGTTTGAAGCTTCTCAATTTAACTGAAATATGCCCTGTGTTCTTCTTCTTTCAGACCTGCACAATTTTAACGTTTAACATTTCTACCTGTATTGATAGGTTAACTCAGGGAACACAAAGGGGGGAAATGGACAACCTAAACATTGAAATATGAAGTAGATGTTGAATACATCGCCTTGGAGAAATGTGTTAAAATGAGAAGACAGATCTTTAGAAATGCACTGAGATGGGTGGCATCTCAAAGAGGGTGGCGAGTAAGCAGAAAAAGGACGCTGCCAGCTAATATCTTGAATGATATTCCTCCAGAGGCAAAGTCCTGAATAAAGGCAAATAGTAGAGACTGCATAATATGCTTGGAGAAGCACAGGCGATACTCTCCTTGGGGGGCATGGTTATCTAGAAGAGTAAGAGGCATTCCAGATAGTGATTTAGGGCAGTAGTTTAAAAGGTGTAAAGTATAAGAGGGCAAATTGAATGTGGAGATGCACACCTATAATCCCAGCCCACAAGAGGCTGAGAGAGGAGGCTTACTGCAAGTTCAAGGCCAGCCTGGGCAGCACAAAGAGTTTGAGCCCAGCCTGAACTAGATATTGAGATTGATCCACAACCAACAGGATGCCACTATATTGGTTCTGTGAACAGATATTTGAGCAGTGAAGATGTTTGATAGAAATGGGATGTTAAGAGTATTAATCTCATTAGCATGAGTGACAGATTATCCATTAAATATTCACTAGTTTTAATAACAACCAAAATGCTAAATGACAAGCATCAAAGGTCAGTACCCACTCCTCAAATGTATGATTACATATGAAGAATCTAAATAGCTAATCTTCTTCTTTAAAAATGATTTTTTAAAAGGAGGCGCTTTCATAGAAAGTGATGTATTTCATTTGCATACAATACATCTCAGATTCAAATTTTATAGTGATCAAATTATGGATGAATGAAGCATGCTAGAGAAAAAGGACATAAGAAGAAAGGATTTGAGCAAAATCTTAAAAGGTGATAATAATTTCCTTGACTAGGCAGTCCTGGAAAGACCTGATTACTATCTGAGTACCAAGCTGAGGCCCCTACATCTTGTGGTTGCTTATTAGTGTCCAAACAGATACTCTTACCAGTCTCTACCTAGAGCAGCCTCTCATATTCAGGCATTCACAAAAGATACAAAGAGAAGCTTTCCAAATGAGTGAATAACCAAAGGCTCAGATCCCCTAGAATGTACCTTTATTTTATTCACAAAACTTCAAATAACTCCCAGAGAAGAACACACTTGAGGATAAGGCTGATGAGTGAGGACAGGCATTAATTCTTAATTATTCAGTTTGATATGCTAGGAATTTTGTACTTTTCTTATACATTATATGAACTACTAAATATTTTATAATTGATTGGAAGAGTCCAAACTCCCAACTGGAAAGTCTCTAGTTATTCATTGCAATAGTGGAGATGAAAAAGTGATGAGCGAATGTTCTGAGGACATCAGCATTAACCAAAGGAAAACAAAAGATGACGGGATGATATCATGCCTGTTTCTGAGATTTCGATGGGCTCGGGATGAAGTCAGAGTCCTGTGGGAGAACTGAAAATTGCTGGATGCCAAGCCTGATGCTAAACTAGCAAAACAAGTAGGTTATCTAAGAGAAGTTTTCAAATAGATGATTCTATTTATGTGCTTCCGCATACAAATAAAAGTTTACATGATCCCCAAATCAGTCCCAAAAGAGAAAAATATATTACTTATGTGGCCAGTAAAAATGATACAATAACCAGAAAAATGAAATGTGTGCTGTTATTAGTGACATTTCTGTTGAGATCTTCATTTCTGGTCAAAAAGAAGATTCTGATTTGATTGTCTTTCATCTTCATTATGAATATAGCTGGCGGTGCGTATCACACTAGCAACTCTGCTTGGATAGAATTCTTTTCAAAGTGTCTCTGTATTCAATTTCTTTGCTCATGTTTGTAAGAAAATTCCCAAGTATCTATTTTAATATGAGAATATTTTTTTGAAAAAAAGACTAAAATAATGCAGTAGCCCCAAACCTCAGATGGGACTCAATCTTCTTTAATTAGTTCCATCTCCACATCTAATTTTTGTCCATTTGAACTGGGAGATTATTGCACTGGCTTCCAAACTTTTAAAATAAAGTTGAGAAACTGAAGGTCTCTTACTATTATTTCGATTCCATTGCTTTTCTGAAACACTTTGTAACAACTAACCTTTTATTGAGCACTTTACAAGCCAGATATTCATTAAGTAGAGATGTTATAGTTTTTGGTGAAATTATCTGTTTCTTGTAGATGAGGAAATGGAAGCTATGGGAGTTAATTAATGGACCTCAAATTAAAGAGCTAAGAAATTAATGGCTAAGATTTGAACTCTGATATTCTCATTTTACAGTTTTATCTTTGTAGGTATTGAAATGTGCCAAATAATTTAACTGGCCAAATTGAAGCACCATATAATATGTCGGAACTATGGAACATGTGAGCCAAAAGAAGTTGTCTTGGCTATAAGGATTAATAGATAATGCATTCCCACTTTTTCAAAGAGGAGGCATGCTTTAGAGAAATATTTCAACTATGTACACTGACTTTTTTCAACTTTAATGAGAGTCAAGATAACACAATTAGAAAGGCACTGTATAAGATGGCAATGACAGCTGGATTGAAATAAGATATGTTTGAGAAATTATGAATAAAGTTATAAAATAACTTAGTTACAGTGTAGATTAATAGAAAGAAAATATACATTCAAGATAAAGATAATTTTAAACCTCATATTATAAAATTCTTGTGTCACAGTTTACAACTATGCTGAGAGAATACATATTTAAAATAAATAGAAGAATGTCACTCAGAATCACATTTCAAATATAGCAGTACTGTGATCATCCTTATTGTAGCTTTAGAGCCCACAATTTCACATTTCCTTGAGCAATTTCAGTGTGACCATTTGAGTTGGTACCAAGTGGAATAAAATATATGATCCATTTCTACTCACTTTCCACACTACTTCAAGTTTGGCCAAAGCAACCATATAGTTTTTCTAATACTTTATTATAAATCATTCCCTTTGCTCCTTTTCTTTTTTTCCATTTATCTATATTTATTGGGTCTCAGAGAATAATGTGACACTGCAGTCAAAGCTTCCAACTTCTACTTGCATGGTAAAATGTTCTATTTTTATATTCATACTTTATGCATTCATGCACTTTTTTTTTTTTTTTTTTTTTAGATAGGGTCTCACTTTGTAGTTCAGGCTGGCCCTGAGCTCAGCCTCAAACTCACATCACAGCAATCCTCCTGCCTCTGCCTCCTGAGTACTGGGATTACAGGCGTGAGCCACCATGCCCTGCACTTTGGTATGTGGTATTGATTGCTGCTGGGCGTGAGTCTCCACGCCCAGTATTGTATGTGGTTATCGGGGATTGAACCCAGGCCCTTGCTCTTGCAAGACAGGCACCAGAACCACTGAGCTAAATCCCCAGCCCCATGCACTTCTGACTTAACAACAAATCAGTCTTTAGCTGACAGACTGTATTATAATCTAGGGGAGCAACCGTCCAGTGTTAGTCAATGATTTCAGGCTAGAATTGAAAAACAACACTTCTATACCAGTAACTTTAGTCATCACTCTTAACACTGTTCAGTTTTCCTGGGCATGTATTTCAGGAGAGCAAACACTCCTTTCCGGTCTACACTTATGCTGATTGGAAATTTATATAGGCATGATCAAAGGCTAGGCCTCCAATAAAATCATAACAAGTATGAAGGAAAGGTCCATCACCACACAGAGCATATATAAAATGCTAATCCCATGGAAACAGCCAAAAGAGGAGACCAGAGAGAGAGAAAGAGAGAATACTGTGATTTAGATTTAGACTGTCTCTCACAATTCTCAGGCACTGGGAGGTGAGGCTTGTGAAGTATGTTTGGATTTTGGGAATGCTGTAGCCGTGGGTGGATCCATCCACTAACTGCATTCATAGCTAAGTGTGCTGTTGGGAGGTGAGGCCTGGTTAGGAACAGATCCTGGAGGGTCTGTCTCCTTCCTAGGCTTCTCACTTCTCTCTCCTACCAGCCTTGGTGATGTGAGAAGCTTCACTCTGAAATGTCCCATTGCCGCGGATTTCTGCTGTGGTGCAAGGCAGTGTGCACTGAGCTGGGAGCTGAAATAATCTTCACCTCCTTTAAGTTGTGGGTGTTTGCTACTGAATCTCAGTGAGGATACATTGATAAAGAGTGTGAGGGAGCTATGGCGAGAGAGACATTGAGAGAGAGAGAGAGAGACAGTAACAAAGAGATAGAGGCAGAGAGACAGAAACAGGTAGACAGATAGACAAAGACAGAGACAGGGACAGAGAGACAGAGAGAAGCAGATGTATGAAACACACTAGTCTCTGGCCTCTTGGCCAATTTGCTGTCTACTGAAACTACATGACACCATTACAGCAAGGGAGAGAGTGTTACAAATAAACTTATTCAAAACCAAACCAAAGCAGTCACTATTTTAAGAACACTACAAATATTTTTTCAACATTTTTTATTGTGGTAAAACATACAAGAAATTCAATTTACTGTTGTACCAACTTTGACTCTATATACATTTAATATATACATATATCATACATTCATAATGTCAGCAATTGACATCAAGAACTAAATCTGGAACTTTTTTTTTTCCAAAACAGGAACTGTACACGTTAAACACTAACTCTCTACTCTGCACTTCCTTGAGTCTTAAAAAGCATGTTTTATTTTCTGATTTGGGCTAATCTAGGAATGCTATGTAACTAGAATCATACAGTATCTATCTTTTTTATGATTGACTCATTTCTCAGTTTAATATCTCCAATGTTAATCTTTAAATGTAAGAAATGTCAAATTTTACTTCTTTTTTAAGTCTGAATGAGATGCTATTATATATGTGTAGTATATTTTATTCTTCTCTGCATCCATTGATGGACCTTTGAAATGCTCTTGTGTTTTAGAAGTTATGATTAACAATGCTATAAACATGTTTGTATAAATACTTTCTTTGAAAATTGCCTTCAATTTTTTTTTTTTTTTTTTTTTTTAGACAAGGTCTCACTTTTGTAGATCAGGCTGGCCCTGAGCTACAAAATGTAGGCCAGGTAGGCCATAAACTCACAGCAACCCTCCTGCCTCTGCCTCCTGAGAGAGAAGCATTGTAGTGCTTAGTACTGATGCTGATGGGCATGAGTCACCACGGCTAGCACTCTGGTATGTGGTTAAGGGGGATCAAACTCAGGATCTTTCACTTACAAGGCAGACACCAGAACCAATGAGCTCAATCTCCAGCCCATTGCCTTCAGTTTTGAGAGTATATGCTGTGAAGTGGAAGAGCTGGAGCACATAGTAAACCCACTTTGCATAATTTGAGAAAACAGCATAGGAACCACAGTTTCCATTCTGACCAGCAATGTTCATTCCTGCAGTGTGTCTGTGTCTTTGCCAGTAATTGTTATGTTCTTTTCTTATACAAAGGGAGTCACAATGGCTATGAGATGGCCCATCGCTGAGGTTTTGACTTACATTTCTGGAATGATTAGTAATGTTGAATACTGTTTACCTGCTTTGTTGGCATTCACGTAACTCGTATACAGAATATCAACTCAAGCACCCAAGTCATTTTTGAATGAGATTGTCTGTACTTTTCCTGTTGAGATTTAGGAATTTGCTATGTATTCTGGATGCAATCCCAGAGACCATCTGTTTTTCAAACATTTACCCCTATCTTTAATCTGTGTTTTCCCTGTTAATGGTATGCTTTAGTGTCCAAACATTGGTCTTTATTATCATGAAATCCAATTTGTCAATTTTTCCTTTGATAGCCTTCATATTTTGCTATATGTTTTCTTTTACAAACTTAACAACTTTGGGTACTATATATGGACCTTTGATCTATTTGTTAATTCTTCCAAAACCTACGGTAAGGCTATAAAGTACTAGATAATAACTTTGTTCTTTTGTGTTCAGATGTCCAGTTTTCTGAAACCATGTGTTACAAAGACTGCCTCTGGTTGTCTTTGGTACCATTGTCAAAAATCACTTTACAATATATGTGAGATTTATTTCCAGGTTCTCTCTTCTATTCCAGGAGTTTATAGTATGGTGTTTGTGCCACAGTCACTCTGTTTTTGTTGCTGAGGCATTGTAGCAAGATTTGAAATAAGTAATGTGAGCAATTAACTTTGTTGTTCTTTTACAGGATTGGTGAGGCTATTCTACATGCACTGCAGGATGCAGTTTTATATTTCCATAAATTTGTTGCCATTTTGGTAGAGATTCCATTCAACCTGTAGATTGACTCTTTAACATTTTGCCACTCATGAACCTGTGATTTTGTTCCATTAAAGTGTATTTAAAATTTTTACAGAAGGTATTTTTCAGTGTGTAATTTCTTTACCACTTTGGTACAAACCTAAATTCTTTAGTCAATTTAATTCCCAAGTATTTTCCTCACTTTGTTGCTACTGTAATTTGAGTTGTTTTCTTAACTTACTGTAGAAATTATTCAATGCTAGCTTATACAAATGCAATTGATTGTACTGTGCTGACATTGTATGTTACTATTTTGCTGCATTCATTGGTTCTAGCAATGAATACTTGTGATGTTTATGTTTCTCTACATTTATAAGGTCCATCTGGAAAAATTTACATATTTTTCAATTTGGGCTCCCTTTTTTCATTTCTGCCTTAATCACTCTGTCTGGGACTCAGGACTTTTTTAAATAGATGTAGAAAAAGTGAGAATTTTTTCCTGGACTTACAAAGATTCAGTAAGACAGAATGACTCATTCAAACATTTGCTTATTATACAATGTAGTGACTGTAATTAATAATAATGCTTAATTGAAAATTGCTAGTAAAGTAGAATGTTCTCAGCAAAAAGGGATCAGTCTGAAAAGTGATGGATGAGCTACTTACCTTCAGGAATCCTTGCACTATGTACATGTTATATATATATATATATAATATATATATCATATATAATAAATGTAGCATATATATATAATGTATATATAATAAATGTAGCATATATATATATAGAGAGAGAGAGAGGGAGAAAGAGAGATGTAAACTATACATATATAATTCTGTCAATTATATGTGCATAAAGCTGAGAAAAAATAATCTATTTTTTGTAAACTATTACATGTTTTAAAAAAATGAAATAAAAGGATATTTTAAAAGCAACTGTCATTTTCCACAACCACATTCCTTCCTCAGTGTGTCTGGTCATGTTATCCTTTCTTCTTCCAATGCTTCTGAGCTGAAATATTTTGCTGTGTGTTGTAACAAACCCCAGCGGGATGCCATAGTAACACAGTGTCTGTTTGTCCACAGGTTTATAACTTCAAGGGTGATAATATGTGAGAAGTAACAAGTCACAAAATTGTGCCAAGATGCCATGTAGTTTTGAAAATAAATTTTCTATAGTTCTTAAAGACTGATATGAATTATGTATCTATTGTTTAATCACAGTAACATGATCAATAAATGATCTCTATTAATAATGTTAAAATAATTTTTTTGAGCTTATAGTGCTTAAACTTGATTGCCAATTTAACTGGATGAAGAGACTTCTGGAAAGGTGATGAGATCATGGGTGAAATGTCCTCATCAGTGCATTTATCTTGATGGTCCCAAGTAACCCAGCAGTTAGAAACCAAGATGGAGTTGGCTCCATGGGAGTATTTTGAAAGGTCTGTGTCTCTTTCAGGCTCTGCTCCTTCTTGCTGCTCCTCTGGTCGCCACCAACTGAGTCGTTTTGCCCCATCTCCACAACACATGGCTTGGAGCCAGTTAATTACTATTGAAATTTCTGAAACTGAACTAAAATGTATGACTCTGCTATTAAGAGGTGGGTGCTGGGTATTTTGTTTCAGCCATGAGAAAGCTGACACAGAGCCCTTATTTATATGCTAAGCAAATTAGACTTCT
>PVIR01043266.1:0-11817 GCA_004026965.1 Petromus typicus
CTCCTCCAGTGTGGGCCTGGAGACAAGCAAACTCCAAACCCGGCGCAGATTCAGTGACGCAGACTCGGTGCCGCAGTCACCGCTTCCTGAGCCGCCCGCTGCTAAACTCAGTCCCTGGGTGCTCTTCCGGCGTGGGCCTGGAGGCCAGTAAGCTCCAAACCCGGTGCAGATTCAGTGGCACAGTCGCCGTTTCCCGAGCCGCCTGCTGCTAACCTCAGTCCCTGGGCGCTCTTCCGGCGTGGGCCTGGAGACAAGTAAGCTCCACACCCGGCGCAGATTCAGTGACGCAGACTCGGTGCTGCAGTCGCCGTTTCCCGAGCCGCCCGCTGCTAAACTCAGTCCCTGGGCGCTCTTCCGGCGTGGGCCTGGAGACCATAAGTGAACTTTCTTTAAGAGATATATTGTATGTAATCTTGATTTGTTTTTTTCACTCAACATGTTGCTATTATTTCTTTGCTATAGCATAGTCTTTTCTACGTATGTGCTTCAATTTGTTTATGTATTCTCTATCAATAAATATTGAGGTTGTACTACATTGGAGTGGTTTTTTAACTGTTATTAATAAAACTGCTTTGATTATTCTTGTCTATGACTCTTCTGATATAGGTAAAGAGTTTCTAGGGTTTCTTTCTTTCTTTCTTTCTTTCTTTCTTTCTTTTTTTTTTTTTTTTTTTTTTTTTTTTTTTTTTTTTTTTTTTTTTTTTTTTGAGACAGGGTCTCGCTTTGTAGTTCAGGCTGGTCCTGAGCTCAGCCTCAAACTCACATCACAGCGATCCTCCTGCCTCTGCCTCCCAAGTGCTGGGACTACAGGCGTGAGCCACCACACCCGGCACTGCGGTATGTGGTTACCGGAGAATCGAACCCCTGGGCCCTTGCACTTGCAAGACAGGCGCTGGAACCACTGAGCTAACTCCCCGGCCCACTAGGGTTTGCTCTTGAGAGGTGAACTGCTGGTTCACAGGAGATATGCATTGTTTCTAAATTATGCTAAAAAGTTCCATAAAGTGGTAACACTACTCTAAACTCCAGCCATAGTATGACATCCATCCATCTCCATAAGCTCACAGCAATCTGTGACAGCACTAAAAAGAAATAACATAATTTTATAAAAAGAAAATTATAATGGATGCCAGAAAATGTGCTCTTTTTCTGCTAGTATGCTGTGGGAATTTAGATACATTGCTTAATCTTTCCAGGCCTCGCCTCACATTCACCAGTCAAAGTAGTTGGATGAGGGAAATATTTTTAAGCTCAAAAATTCTCTGTTTTCTAGTTTATAG
Organism: Petromus typicus; assembly: GCA_004026965.1. Classification (NCBI taxonomy): domain Eukaryota; kingdom Metazoa; phylum Chordata; class Mammalia; order Rodentia; family Petromuridae; genus Petromus; species Petromus typicus. Next base: position 1,281 of record PVIR01043266.1, read on the forward strand.
CTGAGAAAACTGAAATACAGTATGAAGATTTGCTCTTCCCAAAGTTATGTACTACATAAGTAAAACTCCAGTTCTTCATATGCAAAGGGAAGCTAGCCAGTGTAGGCGAGATTATATAATAATTGTAATAGACTATACTATATGACCTTGGATATTACTTCCTATTTTATGGCTCTGGGATGGTAATCTACGATTTGAGGGCCAAGGTTAACCACCATGCATTAATTGACATGTCATACAATTATTAATTAAGTACATACTATGTGCAAGGTAGGCATAGATACCAAGAAGATAATGGGACATATCTCTTGTCTTTCAGGAGCTGACAATATAACAGAGGCACTGTGAAGGTCATTGGTAGGGCAGTTGCCTAGTATGCATGAGGCCCTGGGTTTGATCTTCAACACTACAAGGAAAAAGATACATATACACATATATACCTATCTGATATATGATACATATACATAACATCTATCTTATGTGATTTACATGCACGATATATCCATCTGGTATATGATACTTATATAATATTTATCACTAGGTATCATGCATCACAGGAGGCAGGTAGCTAAACTGCCACCTGTCACACTTTAGGGAGCCAAGTTCTGTGGTACAGATGTGCTACATTAAGATGATAGGGCTGAGTGAGGGTACCTGGGAATATTTATTGAAGAAAATGATACTTGGATGATCTTAATGTTCTCTACTTCCTTTCATGTATTCTTAAAATTAAAGAAAACCTTCTTATATTTCTCTTAGTTGTTAGTGTGAGAATGGTTATAAAACAAAAAATGAGACCGAGACAAATTAGTCATAATCCCTCAGCTAAGAATAACTGCTATAAAATTTTAGTGTAATTTTTCTTACTCATTCACTCTTCACAGTGATATTGATAGTTACGATAGAACTGTGCTGCACACTTAGACATTACCTCACTAAACACAAACAGCGTATGATGCAATTCATTTTAAGTCTCCTTTACATTGAGGAAACAGAATAAAACAGGTTGAGTTACTTGCCCAAGGTCACAGATTAAATTCTGGAGCTGGGCCTCAAACCAATATCTGTCTGACTCCAGAAACTATATACTTAACCGCAGTACAGTACAATCTCTTTTTTCACACCCTTTGACTTATTTTAACTCTACCGACTTTACCACTCCCTGAAGACGTGTCCCTCTGCTCGTATCTTTCCTTTGCTAGGACTGCCCTTTTTCCTATTTCTGCCTTGCCAAATTCTACTTCTTTTTCACATGCCATGAACTTCTGAAATTCTTTAATCTGCCTTAGGCTTTCCCCTCTAGATCTTCCTATAATACTCTTTCCTATATCTCACCTACATCCTCTTCCTGTCTCAACTCCTTCCACTGTCCTATCCCTTAACCTTCTAGATGGCAGAAGTTTGCTCTATTTGTCTGTGCTGAGTGATGAGTGGCTTTGCTCCTTTTCCCCCACGCTGGACCTGGTGCTGAGTTTTTTCTCTAGGACAAGCTACTGGCATAGAGGCAGATGGCTTGGCCTTCTGATTTGAAGCAAAACTGTAGATCCTGAACACACCTCTTGTGTGATCGAGTCAAAGCTAATCCCTCACCCCTCTTCTCAGGGCTACCTGTTGCTGTTACATTTCTTCTTCCTTCGAGTCTGCCCTTGACAATCCTTCGAAGAGGATTTCCTCTTGATAAAGTCATTCACAATGTAGTGTGATGCCAGGTTGTGATCTGCTCTGTGTTCTGCAAAGGCATCCCTGATAGCTAAACAACTTTACTTTATCCCAAAGGCCCTAAGGAGGCTGTTGCAACTGAAAAGCAATGTTCTGGTTCTGAGATTATGAAACTTAGTTCTATGGAACTGTTTCCCAGTTTCACAAGTCATCCCTAGGGGTCACTGAAAGAAAGTGCAGACATATTTATCTAGCCCATTTGGTTAAGGGTGAGAACAAGGAATCGTCTATATATATGCCAACTGGAACACAGCCTAGGACTAGAAGTCATGAACCTCTGGGTGTGTGCCCTCTGTAGAGAGACGACTTGCTGATGTATTTCTGATAAATCACATACTTACTATGGGAGCATGGGAAAATGTGAATGTCCAGATTTACTTTGCCTCTAATTCCAGATCCACACATTCACTTTCTTTCTTTCTTTTTTTTTTTTTTAAGATAGGATTTCTCTTTGTAGTTCAGGCTGGTCCTGAGCTCCCTAGGTAGCCCAGGTGAGCCTCGAACTCACAGCAATCCCCCTGCTTCTACCTCTTGAGTGTTGGGATTAGAGACACGAGCCACCACGCACAGCATTGTGCCCTGTGGTACTGATTGCTGATGGATGTCAGTCACTACATCTGGCTTGTGGTATGTGGTTACCGGAGATGAAACTCAGGACCTTGCTCTTGCAAAGCAGATGCTGGAACCACTGAGCTAAATTCCTGGCTCCACATATTCAATCTCTTAGAAGACATATTTTTCTGTATGTAAAACAGAATTTCGAATCTAACATAACTAAATGTGTTCTTCTTATTCCCTTTACCCCCGCCTACTCCCCACCCCCCAGGCAGGAACCCTGCCCCTTCAGTGTAGTCAACTGCAACCTCCTTCTGTCAATTGCTGAGATCAAAAGCTTACTGCTGTTCTTTTCTCTTTTCTTCTCACACCCAACACTTGGTGAGCAGTGCTCGAATTCCGTCTGATTCTCTGCTAACTAAGCAGTGAAGGGGAGCAGTGCTTGGCACGTTGTGTTTATGCAACAAACACTGGGTAAATGGATGCTGAGTGAGTAGAAAATGTCAGATTGAAATGAAGAATAAATTCATTCTACAGTAAATACTTTTGTGTGTTGTGCTGAGGACTGAACCTAGAGCTTTGCACTAGGCTAAAGATTTGAAACTTCTCTCAGAGCATGAAGACCTCCTGCTGGTTTAGATCTAAAATGTCCCTCAGGAGTTTGATGTGCTCAGAATTAGGGCCTGGTTCGAAGGGGCAGGTCACTGGAGGCATCACTGGGAGGGGTGTCGTCTTGTCCAAAGCTCTTCCCTTCTCCCTCAGCTTCCTGGATGACGTGATATGAGCGGCTTCCCCTGCCACATGCTTCTATCACGATATTTCTTTCTTGGAGCCAGTGGACTATGGACTAATTGCTCTGAAAAGCATGATCCAAAATAAACTTCTCCTTCTTCAACTTAAAGTGTCAAGTGTTTTGCCACAGTGGTGGAAAGTGACTAGTGCCAAACCCCATTACGAGGGAAAGAGAGAACACCCACCATGATGAGGCTCTGGATTTCCATTCCCCTGCTTTAAACAGATTAGACTCAAATTTTAAACATTTTTGAGTGTAGTAGTGCACGCCTGTAATTCAGGAGGCTGAGGCAAAAGCATTACCATGAGTTTAAGGCTAGGCTGGAGTAGACAGTGAGGCTACACTCAGACTGAAATACATGGTGACACCTTGTCTCAAAAAACAAAACCAAAAAAATTGGCCTTTCAATTTGGCTTTGTTTTGAAAGAAACATTAATTCTTGAGTGGGTTTTTGAAATTGCTAGAAAGCTACAGTCCTAAATGGAAAGAAATTAAAAGGCATAATCTCCCTAGGCTAAAAATAAGGACCTTAATTCAAGAGGCTCCATACACCGGATACTTTCTAATGTGGCCCAAGGAATGTCACAAAATATGAACATGGTACATTTTCTCAGGCAGAAATAATTTTACCCCCAAATTTGAGAATAAATAATATTCTATTGAAACAAGGGATGAAATAGAATTAAAATTTCATAAATTTTAAAATAAAACATGATCTTTAACAGAAATTACTTACATGCAAGAAGTCATTTCACACTACTTTTTGATGTAGACAGAGGGTCTACATTTATTTATTCGAAAAACCAGAATTACTTGAGAAGCACTATAGCCAGTGATCTTCTGTACTACTGGAAGAAGACAGGAGCTTAGATATAAAGAGTAGAAGGAGCAAAGAAACATAGTGGCAAGAACAGAATGAGCTGTCCATGCCCCTGGAAATCTTGGCCATGGATAAGGTGGGCCTGGACATAGACACCCAGACACTCATCAGAGTCACATTTGCCCCCAGAGCCAAATCTGCACATGGGATTTTGTGTACTGGCCACAGCAACCAGCCAAATTCAAGCTCGTTCTACATTTTATTTCCTCTGCTACAAGGCAGCAGAAACAACAACCAGCCTACTGACAAGATCATGCATAAAGCCAATTCCCCAGGGAGAGAAGGTAATCCCAAGAGGATCAGCAGCTTCAGGGAGGAAAAATGGACTCAGCCAGCAGTGCTAGCTCTTAGAGAAAATCTAAGGTTATTGTACATTGCAAAAACCACACAGAGTTTTATTCCAAAAATGAGTCCTTCCAAACATCAGGCAAAAGTTTGAGAAGAAATCCAATGCATCCTCCACCATATTTGAGGAAATTCAGTTAGAAACTGTTGTAGAGGCTGGGGATTTAGCTCAGTGGCATTGCACTTGCAAACACAAGGGCCCACTTCAATCCCCAATACTGCCAAACAAATAAACAAACAAAAAGAAACCATTGTGGGAAGGGGTTCATTGTTGAAGGCTGAGCCACAGAACAACTTCAAGAATTCTGGTGTTCCCCTACCACAATGACAGAGTAAGAGACAGTTATAGAGAAGACTACATGCTAGACACAGATCCACTGAGAAGATTCGGCTCCAGCCAGAGAGAACGCAGGGCTCCAATTGCATGGTGAGGAGACAGGCCTGGGTGTGTTGTTTTCAGTAGTGGCTGGATCTTAAAGTACTGGCCTTATGTGCAGCACATTACCTCAGTGCCTATATCCAGCACAGAGATCAGTAATCTGATTGTTTTTCCTGTGGACCAAGGATATACCTCAGCTTGGAGAGTTGCCACAACATGAGATACACAAAAAGAGAGGCCTCTGGATTAGGATGAGAACAGCTCACAAACCCATAGGCTATAGAAAGACATAAAATTGTGACTTGCTGGGTTTCAAGACTACATATCCTGGAATGAAACCACTCATTCAAAAATACAGAAGAATTTTTTTTGGATTTCTTTCTTCATAATTTTTATGGGCTTTGAGTTTTTTTCCTTTTTGTCTTTTAATTCTTTACTTTTCTTGTTTATTTTTATTTGTTGTTTTCTTTCCTTCTCCTTGAGTTATTTTTTCTTGTTTATTATTTTTGAATGCATTTATCTAATTGCATTCATTTCCTTTTACTCTTTAATATAGTACAACATTTTTCTCTCTCATCTTCCATTGCTAAAATTTTCAAATTTTGCATTTTTCACTCTCACATTACCACTTCTATCTTTATTAATACAATCTGACCATTAAGCTTTATGTATCTGTAAAGAGTTAGTTAGCTTTATGCTATGAATGCTGAATTCTTTTCTATTTGTGAGTGGAGATATAGTTGTTGCATTTAGTAGATATTTACTATGGGTAAATAATTGGTTTGTGTGAGTACTTATACTAATTATAGATCTCTTTTCTATGGTTAGGGTGGTACACTACTGGTTCCCATGGTATGTCCAGATGGTATCTTATGTAATTATTTTTACTCATTTCGTTATTATTGCCAAGGTGGCATATTGTTCCTATTAATTAGTTTTCACTATACATCAACATTTGCATTGTCTTTATGTCATTAACAATACTATGTTCCATTCCAAGATAATGGAGTGCTACAACAAATACACATCAGCCTCTGTAATAAACAAAGGTAGTTGGAACTTGGGACAGAGGTAAAAACTTTTGGTTAGCCAAGCCCAAAATGCATCAATGAAAATCAGACAGTAAATATATCTCTATACAAGCAACAAAGTCATTACACTATAATCAACCTATAAAACTCAGTACAAAAATCAAAAGAAAAGAAAAATGGGAAGATAGGCAAAAAAAATGCTTGCAAGAACTTCTGACTACCCCAAAGCTGATCCATGGAATATTAAAAGGCAGGGAAGAGCGTCAAAAGACACTCAGCTGAATTGTAGGAAATAGTAAAAAAAAAAGGGGAAAAATATCAGTAAGGTGCTTAGAAAGTTCAAATAAGGTATAATTGAATATAATGGATATAATAAACAAAATTATCAGCAAGTTTAAAGAAAACATTAATGAAAAGCTAAATGAGCTAAATATAATAATAAAAATATAAATGATCAATATAGCAAAGAATTAGAGTCCATGAAAAATATACAAAATAGAAATTGAAGAATTAGTCTATTGAATATACGGGCAGCAGAAGTGACTAATAATGAGTGTTGAATGACAATATAAGGCGAAGTCAGGGGAGGACAATTACTCAGAGATACCTCAAAACAACAAAAGAACATGAAAAATAAACCTACAAGTTGCTAGATAACACAGAGAAGACTAATCTAAACTTTATTGGAATTAGTGAATTTCAGATGACAGTAAAAATGGCATAAAAAACCTGCTCACAGAAATAATGGGAAGATTATTTTCAAAGATGAAGAAAGATTTTAACATAGAAATAAATGAGGTATAGAGAACCCCAAATAATTATAATCAGAAAAGAAATCTTACATGACACATCCTGGTCATAATCCCAAAAGTCTAACAAAAGGACAGAATCATATAAGCTGAGAGAGAAAAGCAACAAATCACCTGTAATTGTTAGTATTGCAACAGACTTCTCAAAACAACTGTTAAAGAGTAGGAGAACCTGGAGAGAAGTGTTTCAGTCTCTAAAAAGAAAACAAGTTAAAGCCAAGATTTCAAACCAAGTCTTTCAAAACTAATGGAGCACCATTAATCCTTCATCACTACCAAATCAACACTCCAAAATATTCCCAAGGATATTATAAAAAGAGAAAATGAAGCCAGTAATACCAGGCAGAGTGAAGAGTTAAGCAAGAGGGGAAAAAAGGAATCAACAACAAAAAAAATAATATGATGACAAGAATAAATCAGTACTTTTCAGTAATAACTCTCAGTGTGGATCATCTCAATTATCCAATTAAAACATATTGACTGGCAGAATAGATCAAGAAACAAAGATCAATGGCATAATGCATACATGAAATTCATTTAGTCCAGGAAATATTTGTAGACTGAAAACCAAAGGATATAAAATAATGCCCCCATGAGCAAGAACCCAAAAACCAGCATGAGTAACTCACTATCTTCAAACAAAGTGACTTCAAGGCAAAACTGATCGGAAGAGGCAAAAAAAAAAAAAAAATTCACTAAAAGTTGGTTAAGGGAACACTTCAAAAGGAAGAGATAATAGTTATAAATATATATGCACCAAATACGACCACACCTAACCGTAAAACAAATACAACTGTACATAAAACAAATAAACATCAATGCACTTGTAATACACTGGGCAATCTCAATATCTCACAACCACAAATAGGTCAAGTAGACAAAACAGCAACAAAGAAATATGAGGGTTCTTATGGCTTATATCTGGATGTTCCCCCAAGGCAATTTTCTGAAGTAGCTGAATCTAGAGTGTATGATTGATTCATGGTGGGGCTGAGCCTGGCAGTACTAACATTAAAGGCATAAGTACTATCCTCCTTAAGTAATCTGTATAAGATAAAAGGGGCATAAAGAACTTAAGATCTCAGTTGCTTTTGCTGCCTTCTGCTGCCATAAACTCTTGCCTCTCTGCCAACCTGCCTTGGAGCCTACCAATTATGCATTGAAATCTCTAAGAACTATAAGCCAAATGAATCTTTCTGCCTTTAACATAGGGTGTCAGATATATTGTCTCAGTGATGAGAGAAAACTAAGATACTCCCCAAAGCCTCATCTGTTATACATGGGACTTTTCAAAGTTTGCTGGAATAGCATGTGGAATTAAAATATGTGATGCTAACATTAGCATAATTCTGGGTGTGGCCAAATGGATTTAGTGATGACAGAAGCCCCAACCTGGGTGTGAGTGGAAACATCCAAAAAGTTTGTAGCCTGGATGGGATAAAAGGGAAGGGCAGGCTGCTTGCTGTTTCTTTTTGCCTTCCCTGCCATGCCATGGACTGTTTCTCCTCTGAGATACCCTTCTGCATGCTACCTTGCCTTGAAGCCAGATAGCAATGAACTGAAACTTCTAGAATCTGTGAGCCGAAGTAAACTTTTCTTCTTCTTCTTCTTCTTTTTTTTTTGAGACAGGATCTCGCTTTGTGGTTCAGGCTGGCCCTGAGCTCAACCTCAAACTCACATCACAGCAATCCTCCTGCCTCTGCCTCCCCAGTGCTGGGATTACAGGCGTGAGCCACCACTCCTGGCACTGTGGTATGTGGTGCTGATTGCTGCTGGGTGTGAGTCTCCACGCCCAGGATGGTATGTGGTTACCGAGGATCGAACCCTGGCCCTTGCACTTGCAAGACAGGCGCCGGAACCACCGAGCTAAACCCCCGGCTCCATAAACTTTTCTTCTTTTAACTGTAGGTGTCAGATATTTTGTCTCAGCAATAAGAAAAGCAACTAAGATAGGAGTTGAACTAAACCTTTGGACAAATGGGTTTAAAAGGTACCTACAATATAAAGCATTGTATGTTATATATTGTAGGTACCTTTTTTTTTTTATAAGGTTTTTTGAGACAGGGTCTCGCTTTGTAGTTCAGGCTGGCCCTGAGCTCAGCCTCCAACTCACATCACAGCAATCCTCCTGCCTCTGCCTACCGAGTGCTGGGATGACAGGCGTGAGCCACCATGCCCGGCACTGTGGTATGTGGTACTGGTTGCTGCTGGGCGTGAGTCTCCACGCCCAGTATTGTTATGTGGTTACCGGGGATCGAACCTGGGCCCTTGCGCTCGCAAGACAGGCACCGGAACCACTGAGCTATATCCCCGGCCCTGTAGGTACCTTTTAAACCCATTTGTCCAAAGGTTTAGTTCAACTCCTATCTTAGTTGCTTTTCTTATTGCTGAGACAAAATATTATATATTGTGAAATAGAAAACACTCAATGTAAAATAGGGTGAAGGGGGAAAATGTTGAGATTATAACAAAAAAGTAATGAAACAAATTTTATGTATATGGGGGGGTGGTAGGGTGGGTAGGGCTATGGGAAAAAATGAGAATTAAGTTGTGTCTTATACTGGTACAAATCCCCATTATGCAGTGCAATCATGATGTGTATATTTAATGTACCAATAAAGATTTTTCAAAAGGTACCTACAGAATGTTCCTCCTAACAACAGAATACACATTCTTCTCTGAAGCATGTGAGATTTTTCTCCAAAGTAAACCATGTGTTATCCCGTAAAACAGGCTTAAGTGCATACAAAAGAATCAAATTATCCCAATCGTATTACCAGATCACATCTCAATAAAAATAGAAATCATTAGGGACGTGGATTTGGCTCAGTGGTTCCTGCACCTGTCTTGCAAGCGCAAGGACCCAGGTTTGATCCCTGGTAACCACATACCATACTGGGTGTGGAGACTCACGCCCAGCAGCAATCAGCACCACATACCACAGTGCCAGGAGTGGTGGCTCATGCCTGTAATCCCAGCACTGGGGAGGCAGAGGCAGGAGGATTGCTGTGATGTGAGTTTGAGGCTGAGCTCAGGGCCAGCCTGGACTACAAAGCGAGACCCTGTCTCAAAAAAAAAAAAAAAAATCATTAGCAAAAGAAACAACAGAAATTATGCAACAATATCTTGAATAATAAATGTGTCTCAAAAGAAATCAAGGAGAAAATTAGTTCTCTAAGAATCAAACAATCATGCCAGTACCACATACCAAAGCTACAGGATGAATGAAAATAGTCCTATAATGGCAGTTTATACCTCTGAATGCTCACATGAGAAAGACGAATCAAGCCTAAAAACCTAACAATGCAGGTCAAATCCAAGAGAAGCAAGAAAAATGCAAATCCAAACCTAGAACAAGAAAGGAAATTATAAAAATCAGAGCAAAAGTAATGAAACTGACACCTAAAATCTATAAAGAATCAATGAATTAAAGAGCTGGCCTTTTGAAAGAATAGACAAGCCCTTAGCAATTTTACCAAAAAAGAAAGAAAAGAGCCAAATCAATGCAATTGAAAAAGAAAAAGATAAAATCATAATATGGCTTGGCAAAATACAGATTATTAGTAACTACTTGAAAATTTATATTCCAGTAAACTGGAGAATTCGGAGAAATGAACAGATTCCTAGAAACACATGAATTATTGAAAATGAATCAAGAAGATATAAAAAGCCCAAGTTAGCTAGTAATAGGCAATGTAATTGAAATGGTAAACAAAACATCTACCAATAAAGAAAAAGGAAAAGCACAGATCTCTATGGATTCACCACTGAATTCTACAATAACTTTAGGGAAAATATACTGATAATGTACCTCAAACTCTTTAAAGAAATTGAAAGGCAAGGTCTACCCCCAAAGCCAGTTTTGGAACTTAGTATTACTCAAATTCCGAAACCATACAAGTATCAAAGCAAGAAATGGAACAATAGGCCAATCTCTTTAATGAACACAGAAACAAGTCTCTACAAAGTACTGGCAAACAAGATGCAACAAATCATAAAAAAAAAAAAAAAAAAAAAAAAAAATCC
>PVIR01043267.1:0-11819 GCA_004026965.1 Petromus typicus
CTAACGCTAACCCTAACCTTAACCCTAACCCTAACCCAAACCCTAACCCTAACCTTAACTCTAACACTAACGCTAACCCTAACCTTAACCCTAACCCTAATGCTCACCCTAACCTTAATCCTAACCCTAACACTACCCCTAACAGATATTTAGCAAATGTAAAGGGAAAAGAGATAAAGGAAGGGAAAGAGAAGCAGTGAGAAGATGTGTCATTGACATGTAACAACTTCTGACAAAGAATGTAATCATTGTGTACAACACATATGTACTAATAAAATTTAAAAAGAAAAAGTGTAAAGCAAATATAAGACAAAAATGCTTAAAATTATAAAAATTAACTATGTATGTTGATCATATCACAGAAGTGAATGTTATTAAATATTTACAAATAAGAATGAAGTACTGGTATATGCTACAATATGGATGAACTTTGAAAATATTATTTTAAGTGAAAGGAGACAGAACACAAAAGACTCCATATTGCGGGCCGGGGATTTAGCTCAGTGGTTCTGGCACCTGTCTTGCAAGAGCAAGAACCCGGGTTCGATCCCTGGTAACCACATACGATAGTGGGCGTGGAGACTCACCCCAGCAGCAACCAGTACCACATAGCACAGTGCTGGGCGTGGTGGCTCACGCCTGTAATCCCAGCACTCGGGAGGCAGAGGCAGGAGGATTGCTGTGATGTGAGTTGGAGGCTGAGCTCAGGGCCAGCCTGAACCACAAAACGAGACCCTGACTCAAAAAAAAAAAAAAAAAAAGACTCCATATTGCAATCTTTCATATATTTGAGATATCCAGAGTGAGTAAATCCATAGAGACAGGTAGTATATTTTTCTACACCTCTCTGAGGAATGAAGAGTGACTGCTTAATGAGTATGGGATTTGCCTTTAGGGTGATGAAAATGTTTTAGAACTATATAGTGATGGTTACATAACACTGTAAATACATTAAAAGTCACTGAATTTTACATTTTGAAGTGGTTAATTAAAACAATAAATAAAGAAACAAAAGTAGACCTGGCCTATTAAAGAGCGATTGGATTTTATCTTCATAGAGTTAACCTTTCTTAACTGATTTTATTGGTACATTTTATACACATATTATGATCACACTCAATATTGAGAATTTGTATCTGTACATGACACCTCTTAATTCTCATTATTTCCCATTCCCCTGCCCTCCCTACAGTCCCTCATCCCCTATATACATAAGCTTTGTTTCCTTTTTTTAACCATCAAATTATTTATTTCCCTTCTTTCCTCTACCCTTCATAGACATAATCTTAAAAGGATTTTCGGAGTAACATCATACAGTAATATTTAAGGCTGAGAATGAGTAAAACAAATTAGAGAAATGAGAATAGTGACAGGGAAGTAAGTTGCAAATGATTACAGAGCTGGTGGTTTGAATTAAGGCATAAAGGCAAATGTGGTGAGAAAAGGCTAGTATGAGATAAAGTCCTGAAACAGGGTAAAGAAGTTTGGGGCAGGGAATAGGGATATCACATTACAAGGCCCTGTGAGCAGTGCTGGTAGAAATAGATGGGGTTGATGCCCAAACTGAGTGCTATACCAATAATAATTCTGAAGAGTCTTAGTCCTGAATACCTGAAATGGGGCTAGGGGATGTAGACAATGGATTAATGGTATGATTGTGACACCCAAGCAAAGCTTTAGCTTTCAAAATGATTTAAAAAAATAATAACTGCCTTGTTTGGCCATTTCCAAAGAAATAGGATCCATTTGGCCTATCAATATCACCACTTTCCAAAGCAGTAACCTAAGTTTGATAGGAGGGCAGCAATAGTCTCAAAAACTCTTAAAAGTGAGCCCTGTTTGTGACTATAGGTAGAAAACTGAAAAAGACACTGGTTTCTCAAGGTATTAAAAATGAACCAAAATAAGAACAGCCGAAGAAACCAGTCAGGGTCTGCCTTGGTCCATTTATGTTGTTGTTAAAAAAAAAAATACTTGGTAATTTATAAAGAACAGAAATTTATATTCTCACATTTCCGGAGTGTGATCAAGATACTGCTAAGTTTCAGGGTCTGGTGAGGGGCTACTCCTTGCTTCCAAGACGGTACCTTGTTGTTTTATGCTTACATGATAGAAGGTAGAAGAGAAAAGGAAATAAACACTGTAATCTCAAACAGCAGAAAAGATGGAAAGGAATTAATCTATTCATTCCATTCCTTTTAAAAGGGCTCAGTTCCCATGATTTAGTCATTCGTGACAGGCCTCACCTCTTAAGTACTATAACATTGGTGATTATTTTCAACATGAATTTTGGAGGTCCCAGTCACCATGGCAAAGTTATCAGGTTAAAGTAGTTCAAGCAATGCAGAAGGTCTTCAGGAAAGAGGTAGAAAGTCAGCATTAGCAGCTATGGAAAGGAAATTCTGGGCATGGCAAAGTTTCTCAGAATAGTTGGGGTTTATGGGATAAACACAGATGGGTAAGAAGACTGTGACAGACTAGAAAAAATGACTGAAGAGTGGAGGATTCATAAAGAAACATAAGGAACAGATTGCAGGAAGAATCCTTGCTAGAAAGGACAAGCATATACAACTGATTCTCTGTATTTCTGAGTTACATACCTGAAAATTCAACCAACTGTACATCAAAAATATCTGAAAGAAAAAGTTACATCTGCACTGAACATATGCAGAGATTTTTTCTTGTCATTATTTCCTAAAAAATATAGCATAACAAATATTTACATAGTATTTACATTGTGTAAAGTATTACATCATCTAGACATGAAAGAAATGTACAGAAGGATCTTTATATGTTCTATGCAAAGACTATGCCATTTTATAGAAGATAATTAAGAATCTATGGATTTAGGTATAAATGGGGAGATCCCGGAATTAATTCTCTGTGGCTAACAATGGACAACTGTCCTTATATAGATATATTTCAACAAAGAGAGTGAAGGAGAAAGCACTATGAAGGTGTACATGGTACAGTCATGACGATTAAGCCTGGGTGGAGATGAATAGAGACCATGATAAGACAGATTGGAAGAAGAAGTCAGTGGAAGCAAGTCTAGAAAGAATATGCATGTGCAGAAGGCCACTGTAGATGGAACTACAGCGTATGGAGAGAGTGTGTTGATCACATGTTCGTAAGGGGAGCAAACCAAAGATACCCTCTTTGCTCAAGTATGAATCTGCACTACCATTACTAAAGTGCTTAGGATTAAGGTTCTCTCCAGAGCTACTTATATTACTATGTTTGAAGGCCCCCATTTAGACAGTGGCACTCATGCTTCTACTATCTTCTTTACAGTGGTATTTGCAGAGGGAAAAACTACCACATATGTGCAAGCTAGCCAATGAAAGCAAATCAGAAGGTCTTCTAACCTCCAGATTAATTCTGTGAGGCAGAATTCAGTGAAAGTACAGCTGAGTTCTCCAATCCTGGAAGAGACAATGATTAAATTCAATATAACCTTCTTAATAAAATAACATCAACACCAGACTCAATAAACCATAAAATGTTCAAATATTTTTGTGGTTCATAGATATTTTGATAGCTTCAATTTATCTCTCTGTGGCAAGTTTGCTTCCCTTCAATTCTTTTTCTGAATTATAAGCAAGAAGTTACATTCTTAATGAATTTTGATTTTTCATCTCATTTTAACTCTTTACTAATCCCTTAAGATAAAGTCTACTGTTAATGTAGCTTGCAGGACAGTGAGAAATTAAGTGCTGGCCTAGTGTTCTATGTCTTACAAACATCTATACTTCTGACAGTAGTCTAAATAGATCTTGGAAGGGTGGGTCATTACTAGATTCTTTAGCTCTCTGTAAGTTATTAAATGACTCCTTTCCTGACTTCAGAAGCCCAATGCCTTTATCTTATGACCCAATTCTAATCCTACCTATCTACTCCAAATACATAATTGTTCAATAAAATCACACAAGGATGCTCATAATACCACTATATATAAGTCCCAACTGGGAAACAACCCAGGTCACCCACAGTAACATGAACAAGTGTGGTATCTTCGAAAAAGGGAATATTATGTAGACATGAAACAAAAGCAGCTATAGCTATGTGCAGCAACAGAACTGAAGCTCACAAATATGGCACTGGGAAGGGAAAGCCAAAAAAGAGCATATATTATCCCAAGTATAGGAGTTGCAAAGATATCACTTCTACATATATATGTATATTTATGTATAGTATACAAAGTGTACAAATAATGGTGGTAGATATCATAACAGACTTATCCTTGTACAGACAGAGGGTGGGTGACTATCTGGAATGTGATATATAGGACAAGTTCAGGGAGGGAGCTAATGGCTAATATTCTGCTTCTTACGTGAGTATATTTCTGAGAGTTTGTTTTGGGAAAATATGTCAACCTGCACACTTAGCATTTATATAGTTTTCTATATGTCACATCATAATAGTTTAACTTTAAAAAAAAATCCTCTGCCTCCATATTCCATATCACACTTTTGCCGAGCTAATCCTCATTCTTCTAGCCCTTTCCTAACTTCTTAGACCATTTTAGCTTACCATGCTGTGTGATCAAAGTCCCCTGTTGCGATTCTAGGTTAACAACATCCTGCATTTAATTACAGCTACTTGTTGAAACAAGTTTGGCAAAGTGGGTTTAATGTATCTTTTCATGCAAACCATGGAAGTGTATAAAGTTCTATTAAAAGCATATGAAAAGAAGAAAACTTAAAAATACTCCCCCAAAGATAGAATATCATCTCCAATATTTTGCAGTGCAAAGATAGGAGGGTAAACAATTTATCTGTTGCTGGGGAAGATATTAATACAAATTTTGCATCTTAAAGCAACATTAATTTATTATAATATTCCTCCTGTGCATCACAAGTCCAGGCAGGTACAAATCAGCTGATTCCTGTCTCAGGCTCTCCCAGAGCTTCAATCAAGATGCTGCCAGGGCTGTATTTCTTACAAAAGGTTCAGGGTTCTCTCTCAAGCTCACATGGTTGTGGCTGTTCCTCAGATTCAGTTCTTTTGCCACGATAGGACTTAAATCTCTGCTTCTTGGCTGGTTGTCAGCTGAGGGCCATTCTACGCTCCTAGAGTCTGCCTATGTTCCTTACCACAGGCCCTCTTACAGGCTTCCTAGCATGGCAGCTTCTTCAAGGCCAGGGTGAAAGAGTTTCTTGCCCTAATCAAGAAAGAGGGACTCCCACATAGTGTAAAAGAATTATGAAAATGACACCCCATCACTTTTGCCATACAACATAAAATAAGGTAGTAATATTTCATCCCCCATTGTCATAAACTATTGGCAAGTCCCAGGTTGTGCTTACACACAAGAAACAGGAAGGCCATAACTCACTAGCAGTTATCTTAAATATTTCTTTAGTACAGAAGGAAAATCTTTGGAAATTGTGGATAATTTTTCTCAGAAACTCTGGAGCTCTACAACATGAGTATGGGACTCAGCATTCAAGATGACATCCAGTAGTCATATCTTTGTTTAATACCATAGTGCTCTATCAGGGTTGTTCTCTATGTGACTAACAGAATGTGACAGAAGTTCTGAAATAAACTTCTGTAACTACATCATTTAAAAAAGCAGTTTCCACCTCATTGTCACTAGTTCTCAGAGAAGCTGGCCAGCACACCATGAAGACTTTAAAACAGCCCTTTGGAGAGGCACATGCGGCAGAAATTCTGGAATCTACTGCCAATAAAGTTGCTATATTTAAAGAAAAGAATGCTAGCCCAACATGAATTTCCGATAAACAATGAAAAAGCAGTTTAGTATAGGTATGTCTGAAATAGTACATGGGATACTACAAACTTAGTACTACAAACTTAGTCATTGTTAATTTGAAATTCAAACATAACTGAGCATTTCGAGTTTTGCCTGTATTTTCTGAAATCTAGTAACCCTACCTGGCAAGATCTATGAAACTGATCCTGGTTTCCCAGTTCAGGTTCAGTCATATCATCCAACTATAGCTTCAGCTGTAACTTCATCAGATTCTAAGCCATAACATATTGAAGAAACTGTTTCAAATTCTTACCCCTTAGTAGCTGAGATTAAAACACAGTTTATTATTTAAAACTGCTGTTTGAGAAGTACAGTGATGTATTACTTAGTACAAGAGAACTAATACCATAGGTAACTATCTATCCATGATCTTGCCCCACCAACCTGCTTTTTTCATGCAATGCAATCATCACGGATAATTCCAATGTTTAAGGAAAAACCAGCTTCTCTAGTTGAAGAGTTAGCTTCTCTAGTTGGAGAGGTTAGCTCAAAAATGGCAGCTAAGTTTGTCATTTATTAATGAAATGCCTCAGTATCTATTTGATTGAATTAAGTCTGTCAAATAGGACTTATTAGGAGAGTCAGAAAGCATTTTTGTTGTTCTTTCTCAGTGAAGTTAGCAACAGCAGCTTCAGCATAACAAACCCTGACAGCTTGATTCAGTCTCAAAATGTTAAGGACAGACGAGTGATGTCTATTGTAAATAGAAGTTCCTGCAGTTCCTCAAGCAAAGACAGAAATGGCAACTGCACTTTACCCAGTCAAGAGATCAGGCAGTGTCCATTCTGCTGCTGGAGGAGCAGAAAGATGTTTAAAAATGATTTACACATTATTAAACATGTAGCTGGAGAGAAGAGAGGAAATGGGAAACTAAAGGATTTTAAGAGCAGTGATTCTCAGCTGGGGGCTGTTTTGTTAGCCATCCTTAGAACATTTGCAAATGTCCAGAAATATTTTTGGTAGACACAACAGAGTACACGTTCTATGGGCAACTAGTGGGTCTATATCGAGACTGCCGCTAAACATTTTAAAATGCACAAGATGTCCTGCGCATCAAAGAATATCTGACCCAAAGTGTTATTACTGTTGAAGTGAGGAAAGCCTGCTCAAAAGAGCCATAAATGGACTACTTGGTGTACTGACAAATCAGATTCCTGTAATTCTCTGCTATTCAGGAAATTTCTATTTTTAAAATATATAATTCATTGATCATTTCTACCCTATTCACTCTAAATAAATTCATATATTCATGCCTTTATTTCTTTATTCAAAATAATTTTAATGAGTGCTTCAGCGTGCCAGATGTTTTTGGAACAAACTAGTGTGTATAAGAAATGCATTCAGCTATTAAATAAGTATATGTGGACGTGATATGGGGGATGGATCAAGTGTGCATTCTTCCCTCAAAATTCATAAAGTTTTGTGTTAATTTAAATACACAAAGAAATAAAATGAAGCCAAACTCTTCAAAGCTTTATGAAAATCGAATACTGGATAATTTTCCTGACACAAACACTTGGATAGCAACAGTTGCTGCAACACTGCAGGCTGGCCAAAGAATGCATAATTAGGTCGGTGTAGGGAACTATGGCACTAGGCATATATTTTCCTTGATTCAACTTCCCTTTTTAAAATCTACTACAGCATATGGCAATGTGTAAGACATTTGGCATGTTTGTGAAAATTAGCAATAGAATAAAAGCAAAAATGTTAGTGATTATTGAGGAATAGGCTCAAAAATGCACACATTCCTCAGCCAAAAGTCTAAACAAACATTTCAAGTTAACAGTGACAAGAGTTTGTGAAAGCTCTGAACACATCTCTTGGGAATGGCATTGTGCTGCAGTAGTGCTACAGGACCAGAACTTGGAGGATCGAGGAGCTGTTAAAAAGGTATCAAAGGCAAACAAAACAAAGGTATGGTAATAAAGCAGTCTGGCTGCCACATGACTGAGAGGAGTAATATAGGGAGGGGCAGATTAAAAAGGGCCTGACTGCAAGATAAGGATGTAGTTCAGGGTAGAGCACCTGCTTATATCGTGCACAAGGCCCTGGGTTTAATCTTCATCAACCCCTTGCAAAAGCGGAGAGCAAAGAAAACTTTTTTTTAAAGCCACAATCATATTTTACAAGATCCTTCATGAGATTCTCACATCTAAACAAATGCAGGAAAGAAAAGATATAAAAGAGTATTATACATTGTTCAGTACTCTTCCAATTAAAATTAATTTTAGAAAAATGGACTGAGTGACTCTCAAAATCAGCAAATATGAGCTGACAGAGAGATAAGTAAGGCATGTCATGGAAACTCTAGGTGTCAGCTTTCTTCTTTCCTGCTGTGTCCTCCTTTAAGTGAAACCATTCTTACTAGCCTTAGGACCTCACACCTCTGCACTCTATGAAGCTGCCAATGAAGACGTCCCAGAGGAAGAATCCGATGGGCGTGGCCTAATTCACAGATCCCACTGAACCAACTACCGAGATATGATTAAGCTGTGTTTCACTGTTCCTACTCAAGTCACTCCGTTGCTCCTACCCAAGTTATTAGACTGAGAAAGGAGCAATTAGGCAAAAGAAGGAGAGGAAACAAAGATATGACAAAATAATAAATTCCTATAATTTAAATATCCAAAAATAGAATCCTGGCTAAATAAATTAGCGGACATCAGAATGCAAAAAATATTAAACAAACATTGAAATTTTAAAATATGTTTTATAAATTTAATGAGAATAAAAAAGGTCAATATTTTCCATCTAGAACTAGGTAAACTAATTGTAAATTTAAATTAGAAAATAGATAATAACTAGGCAAAGTGATAATAACTAGGCAAAAGCCTGAAAAATACTAAAAGTAAGGAAGACAAATACTCCTGTATACTGAGCCATATTTATAATGGCACCATAATTTCAAAATACAAAACCGGTTCTCACTAAGAAATGCAAAGTTAATTGAATAGTCCAGCAATACAGTATAGAAATACATGCAGAAATTAAGCATGTGATAGAAGGAACAATTCATACCTGATTTATAAGGCTGAGCTCTTCACTTTGTAAAAACAGGTTTGTGTACTAGGCCTTGAATCCAGGGACTCATGCATGCTAAACAACGACTTAATCCAAGACAAGCATTTTTTTTTTTTTTTTTGAGACAGGGTCTCGCTTTGTACTTCAGGCTGGCCCTGAGCTCAGCCTCAAACTCACATCACAGTAATCTTCCTGCCTATGCCTCCCAAGTGCTGGGATTACAGGCGTGAGCTGGTGGGTGTAGGTCTCCACACCTGGTACTGTTGTTGTATGTGGTTACTGGGGATCGAACCCAGGACCTTGCGCTTGCCAGACAGGCGCCGGAACCACTGAGCTAAATCCCTGGGCCCAAGACAAGCTTTAAAAAAAATAACACAGGGACAACTGGGTAGGTGCTATGGTATATGTATACATATGTTTCTCCAAAACCTCTTCCACCCACAAGTGGGATTTTTGGGAGATGATTGAATCACTGAGGCAATATACTCATTAGTGGATTCATTTGGTGATGAGTTTATAGCTAAATGTGATGTTTCAACCTGGTATAAGGAGGCGGTGGGGGGGGCATAGCTTGGAAGATTCTGTCTCCCTCCTCTACTCCTCACTAACTTGTCTCTGCTTCCCAGCCACCATGACTTAAGCACCTTTGTTTTTGCTATGCCTCTCAGCCACGCTGCTTTACCTTGGAGTGAAATGACTCCTTTACCATGGTCCAAACTAAACATTTCCTCCTTTAATTTCTGGGTTTCCAATACTGTGCTTCAGCAACAGTAAAGTGACTAGGACAATAGCCTTTAGGAGATGATGAAGTTGGCTTGGTACTTTAAGGTATGCACCAAAATCAACTACAAATGAATCCACGATTTAAAGATAAAGCTTTGATACTACAAACATATACTAATAAAAATTTTCTGAAAGGTTACACTTTGAAATCTTGAATATACTAGAGGAAGAGAAATGACTAAATCCTTTATTACCTGGGAATAGAGAAAAACTTCCCTAAAGTTTAGGGGGGGGGGGGGAAGAAGTACAAATGTTCTAATATATATTGTCTCATGCAGTGAAGAGTCAAATTCTGAAAGCCCTAGATATAACGCCTTATTGTTTGAAAATAACTTTTTTTTAAATCCATCTGCTATTTTCATTATGGTGTTTCCATTTCTCTAACCCAGTGTCTTTATTTTAGCACTATAATTGTCACTTACCATTTCCTTTTCATTTGGAGGACCCTGTCTTTTACTTTACTGCTTGCTCTCTTCCTGTCTTTTTTCTATATAGTACTCCTATATAATCTTCTCTTTTCTTACTATGCTTTTGGTTACACATGCCAAACCACTGTCGAAAAACATTAAATGGAGAGTCTAGAAAAAACAAAAACAAATAAAAGAAACCCCTAAAACAAATAAATGGACTTAATTGATATTTATAGTGTTCCATTCATCACCAGAATACATATTTGTCTTAGCTACTCATGGGACCTTCTTCACAAGTGATCACATTTGAGAGTTGGCCCCATTACACTCGCACTGGGTTGGAGCTCGCTGTCCTCCAGGCCCATGCCGGAAGAGCACCCAGGGACTGAGTACAACAGCAGGCAGCCCCGGGGAAGTGGAAGCCTGCGTCATTGCAGCCAAGCAAGGCCAGAATCTGACTTTCTCCAAATCAACTGCAAAAGCACATCCAGGGACTCTGTATTGCTGAGTAGGTGGACCTGCAGAACGTCACCCAGTACCATTGCAGCGGCACAGGGCCTGCAGTCTACTGGCCTCCAGGCCAACTGCACAAGCGAGCCCAGGGACTCTGTATTGGTGAATAGGCAGGCCTTTTGGAACCTCAGGCAGCACCATTGTAGCAGCGCAGGAGCCAGAGCCTTCTTGTCTTTCAGCAGACAGGAGAAGGTGTTCTGCATTGTTCGAGTGCCTCATATGGTGTGCCAGAACTAGGGGTTTTTCTTTAGGTCCCAATACAGACTGTAAAGAACAACCCAGGAAGCACTGATATTTTAAGGTTCCTAAATATTAGGAGGAAAGAGACTTGCAACAAACATCACCAGAAAACAGGACAGGTATAAAGCCAAAAACAACAGCAACGACAAAAACTCAGAGATGAGGAAACACTCAAAGTCTCAGATACAAAGATCCTCACCTCAAGATAACACAGGGGGAAGGGAAATAGAGAAGTTTGAAGCCCAGTCTCCAGGGTCTTCCGAAATGGTAACCAAAGCAGATCTAGTAAATGGGAAATCAGAACTGATCTCTGAGATGAAAGCAGAGAAATCTGACACAGTCAACATGATCATTAATAAAGCTAAAGAGGAAATCGTGGACTCCAAGATAGCAAAAGCAATGGAACCTTTTAAACACATACAAGCAAAAGTCCAGGAAATTAAGAAAGAAAGTGAAAGTTTACTGAATAGAATGAATATGGCAGAAGACTGAATTTCAGATCTAGAAGACAGGATCTCAACTAATGAACAAGAAAGGCATAATCTATGGAAAAAAGCAAGCAATAATGAAAAATCAATCCAACAGCTACTAGATGATTCAAAGAAGAATAACATAAGATTGAATGGAGTCACTGAGGAAGCAGGAGACAATTCTAAAGACAATTAAAAAATATTCACAGAGATAATGGCAGAAAACCTCACAGGAAAAGAACTGGACATACAAATATATGAAGCATACAGAACTCCACATGCCCGTGACATGAAAAAAATCCACACCTAGGCATATCATCATAAAAGTCCCAGATATTCAAAAAAAGAATGAAATATTGAAAGCAGCCAGAGAAAAGAAAACAGTTACATTCCAAGGGAACCCCGTCAGGATCACAGCGGACTTCTCAACTCAAACACTCAATGCAAGAAGAGCCTGGAGTGAAGTCTTCCAAGCCCTAAAGGAAAACAACTTCCAACCCAGACTCATGTATCCTGCCAAACTATCCTTCAAAATTGATGGGGAAATAAGATACTTTCATGACAAAGAACACCTGAAAAACTTCACAAATACAAAACCTG
>PVIR01043268.1:0-11810 GCA_004026965.1 Petromus typicus
GAGGCTGAGCTCAGGGCCAGCCTGAACCACAAAGCGAGACCCTGTCTCAAAAAACCTAAAAAAAAAAAAAAAAAAAGAATGGCTAATATTTCTAAATTAACCAGCAACAAATGCTAGCGAGACTGCAGGGAGAAAGGAACCCTGCTCCATTGCTGGTGGGAATGTAGACTTAGTGAAACCACTTTGAAAATCAGTGTAGAGATTTCTCAAAAAAAACAAAACAAAACAAAACAAAACAACAACAACAACAAAAAAAACTAGGATCAGAGGTCCCATTTGACCCTGTCCTTCCCCTGCTAGGGATATATACTTAAAGAATTTAAAGAATGCTATCAAAGCAACATATGTACACCAATGCACATATGTAGCTAATTTTTTGACCTCAGTTTGTGATAGCTAAGTCTAGACTAGATAAATCAATTCTAGACTAGATAAAGAAGATGTGGTTTCCTATAACGGGAAATATTATTCTGCCATAAGGAATAATAAATATGAGTCATTCATACTCAAATGGACACACTCATAAGTGAAATGAATAGGTAAGAGATGCATAAATACAGTATCTTCTCTTGGGTATGAGAATCTGAAGATACAAATGAATTCTAGAATGTATGATAGATACTGTTAAATAGTAAATATTCAAATGGAAAAGGTTAGAGGTAAGTAATGAGGGGAAAGAAAAGTGATAGTAAAAAAAAAAAAGAAAACATATGCACATATGGGGCAGGGGTTTGAAACTGGTCAGTGGAATGGGAAAAATGACAATTAAACTGTGTCATATTCTGGTGCAAATTATTTCTGTTGAATTCTAGGTGAGAAAAACTCAAATTACTAGAGTGTACATAAAATGTACCTATAAGGAATTCAATTTGAACAATACAAAATGGAAAAGAATAATTACAAACTCTTCATCAATGACTTAATATCAATAATTTATTGGATATATAAATAACACAATAGCAAAAAATAAAAATAGGCAAAAATTCATAAATAGATATTTCCCAAATGATAAATGTAAATCAATAACAGACACACAGGAAATGTATTATATTACTTACCAAGGTTATACGATCTAAAACCAGAATGAAATATCACTTCATCACCATCAGAATGCTCTGGTCAAAAAAATCAAAGCAAATAAACAAGCAAACAAAACAATTTCCAAGTATGGTGCAAAGAAAAATCTTATAAAATGTAGGAAAATTTTGAATTCCCTCGTTATAAAAAAATCATTAATACTTAAGAAGACTTATGGGATAAACATCTCAATTCAACTATTTAATGATTATACACCTTATAGACATCTATATCATGTGTATGGACTATTATTATGTATACATATTATTGTGTAGTAAAATGAAATATACTTAAAATCATTGGAAATTCTAGCACAAGTAAAACAAAACAAATTATAGGCATTATAAATTATACTTTTAAAAAATAAAAGTTAATTTTACTTTAATCGATTCTATTGGTACATTTTATATGCACATTATGAGCACACTCAACATTGAGAATTTGTACCAATACATGACAAAACTTAATTCTCATTTTTCTCATTCCCCTGCCCACCCAAAGCTCCCTTCTCCCTATATACATAAGATTTGCTTTCGTTTTTTGGATGATCAGATCTTTTCTTTCTCTTCTTCACTCAGACCTACCGCCTTTTACCTTTGGGTATTTTTAAATTTACAATATATAACCCGCATTTTAGGATTCATTTACACCTTTAATTTCTCATATTGGAGAAATAATATGATATTTACAAATGTTTGACCTATTTATTTGACGTATGAGTGTGTCTTCAGAGTATTCCCATTTGAGTATAAATGAGTCAGATTTATCAGTTTTTAAATTTTATTGGCACATTCTGAGTCTACATCATAATAGCATTCAACATTAAGAGTTTGTACCAGAATATGACATGACTTGATTCTCATTTTTTCCCTTCCCCCCCGCCCTGCATTTCCCGCCCCCTACACAATCTTTGTTTTCTTTTTTCTTTATTGTTACCACATTCATTTTTCTCCTCGTTATTTACCCTTATACTCTTTCTTTTTAAATATTTTCTACTTTACAATATCAACTATATATACTATAACTAATTTACAACTTCATTTAATGAGAGAACATACTCCATTTTATTTTTTAAAAACTTTTGTCCAGTCCCCAGTTGATGGGCATTCGGGTTGTTTAGCTATCACAAATTGAGCTGCTATAAACATTGGTGCATGTATGAAACCATGATATGAATCTTTAAATTCATTCAATATATCCCTAGCAGGGGAAGAGCAGGATCAAATAAAACCCCTAATCCTAATTGTTTGAAGAATCTCCATATTGATGTACACATTGCTGGCACTAGTTTACATTTCCAGTAGTGGAGAAGAGTTCCTTTTTCGCCATATCCCCACCAGTTTGATGTTAGTTGACTTTGTGATAGCAGCCATTCTTTGTGGAGTGAGATGAAATTTCAGTGTTGTTTTCATCTGCGTGTCTCAAATGACCAGTGATGTTGAGCATCTCTTCATATGCTTCTTAGTTGCTTTTGCTTCTTGCTCTGAACAGTGTCAATTTGTTTCAGGTACCATTTTTAATTGAATCTTTTAATTTGGGGTGCTGATTAAAATAATAGTTAAATTTTTATAAACAAACATTACACTAATTCATTTTCATTAATAGTTGCTATTAATGATTTATTTCACTTTCGCTTTGTACCAGTCTCATAATTATACTTTCTTGTTGTAAATTATTTTAACCATTAAAATGGAGCTAGTATGTTCAATTATATAACTAAAACCATCATCTAATACTTCAGCAAACAATACAGCAATAGATTCTGTATTTTATTTAAAGAAACAAGATTTAATAAATTCACTAGAATCATATAGATAGTTAGATAGATATCATATATATATTACAGGCATGAGCCAACACACCTAGCACTGTGGTATGTGGTATTGATTGCTGCTGGCGGTGAGTCTCCACTCCCACTATTGTTTTGTGGTTACCAAAGATTGAACCTGGGCCCTTGCGCTTGCAAGACAGGCGCCAGAACCACTGAAATATATACCCGGCCAAGAATCATATATTTCTTCGTAAATACTTAAGAGTGTAGAAAAACATGTTTCACTAAATCCTCCTCTGATTTTTGTGTTCTAAAATACACAAATGAACAGTGTAGTCTTCATGTCTGCTTTTTTCCAAGTTGATTAGTGTGGAAGCAGATTAAAAAGTACTTTTTTCCTTACATTAATGTTTTAATATAATCACTATGCTGTTAAATTATCATCAGATATGTAATGATATTTAATCTGTCTATCAAAGAATATAAGTTACTAATGCTAAAGCAACATGATGTAATAATGACTAAATAATCTGTAAAAGCTTTCTGATTATGCTCATATATTCATATTTAATCTGAACACATGTGGTTTGCTGAGGATTGCTGTTAAATATACAAAACTTATGAGGAAATAAGAAAATAGCAACGATAGGCTTCATATATATTGCTTTTTAATCAACTTCTACTATAACAAGCTATTATGACTAAAAGTTTCCAGTGTTTAGCAGATCTTTTGCATCTACCTTATCAATGTCTGAATTCTGTATCTACTAGATCAGAAAGATCTATGAAAATAATATTTTAAATAAACTGTAATAAAATTTACTCTTCCTCATCTATGCTTATATTCAGTATTAACTAGATAGCCACTTATAAAACCAACAGACTTTCAAGAGCTGCAGTGAGTATAAGAACTAATAACTTTTTCCCAACTTACCTTTAATTGCAAACTTTGTGAGGTCTCAAATTTTTCTTTTTCTATCAGCATCTGCTCACCAGGCTCATCCTTTCCTCCACCAACATATTTTCCACATGGATTGAGACTTAGTGGGATGAAGCAAGTAAAAGCATTCAAAATATATTCCATCAGAATGGGAAAAAGAAAAAGCAAGGTTTGAACAGGTACAAATTCCTTATGATATATATCATTACATACATAAAAATGTACCAAAAATGTTTTGCTTACAAAATAAATTCAATTTCCTTTTATTAAAATCTCTTTGTTCTTTAGTTGTAACAAATTATTCTCTCTATCCGTATTAAATACTGGATATTAATAATATGTCCATGAAGCCAGCCTTCCTTAAAATGTTTCCAAAAATTGACATGTTTTAAATGTTGAGAAATTAAATCATCATTTATCAAACTTTTTTTTTAAATGACACTGTCAAGGTTTGTTGTGATTGCCAAAAATACATGGTTGAAGTAACCTCTTAACTTTTTATTCCAAAGACACAGCCTTCTGCTTCACTCATTTGATGGTAAATAATTGTTCAAGAATTGGCTTTCTTTCTAAATGGAAATTATTTATAATAAGGAATATATTGTGTCATGTTTCATTCCCCCATATCCTTGGGGCATCTTTTATAATTTATTATTAAATATATCAGAAATAAACATTCATGTTATTAATTCTATTTCACTGATTTGCATTTTAGAAACCTCTTAAACTACTGTACTGAAGATTTTTTGAACTTATAATTTTCATATTAAACTCTTAAATTATTTTAAATATGTACTTAAAATATTAGGGCCCCTTTTTTGTTGTGAGGATAGATGTAATTACAAAACCTGTTTAATACCCAAATTATGAGTTTTTGTTCTATATAACTGAGGAGCAATTTCTAGAAACAATACAGCGGGAAAAATGTATTGAGAGAAAGAAAGCTTCTGCTTAAGACAGAGAGAAAAGGGACTGGAAAATAGTTTACCCACCCACCTGCCCTTTCAAAGGTGTTTTACTGAGCAAAGCCTCAGGAAGAGGCAGATTCAAGGTAAGAAAAAACTATAAGCCCTAATGGATAATTACAAGGTGGTCATAAGATGGCTCAAAACAACAACCAACCAAAAAAATTACAAACACAGACATCTAAATAATATTGATGAAATGGAGATTAAATGGAAAAGCAAGTCAAGGGTACAAGAAATTTATAGAAAGAAAACAGGTTAGGAATATTGATGCCCATTTAGATCAATGGTCACTGTTATTCATTTCTAGGCAAAGTAGCACCTCCATTCTTCTCATAATGAAAACCAGTGGATGTGCTTCAATTCTTTTCTATTCTGAGGGTCAAGCTTTATCTAACTGCCTTATAATAATTTCTAACTACCTTAGCTCTCTGCAACATTTTGATAAAAATATAACGTTTCAAAGGATGGAACATACATCAGGTTAAATTTACCAACTGTATAAACACACAGTGACCTATGCAAAGATAATTTTAGAACTGTTAAATACAGACAATAAATAAAATTATTTTTTCAAATTTCAATTATATGTAACAGGTCTATCATTATACATATATAGATATTGTTCGACATCATGTAACAATATTAAAACTTGGAATATTATATCAAAGAAACTGAGGTTTTGATTCCCAAAGGGTTTATAATTAATTTTTTTATTTCAGTAAGAATTTTAAAATACCCTAACAATATTCAACATTTATTAAATGCTTATTGTATACTAGCACTTCTATTATGCAATGGGTGTGCAGTAGGTTATAAAATCACATGGGCAACATGTGATTATCTTTCAATTTATAGGTGAAAATGAGCATTCAATAGCTTTAAAAAAAAACTCACTTAAATCCCTTTATTTTCTTCCATATGTCTTCACTCTGAATATATACTCAGTATGTAGATACAGGGTAGTAAATAAGAAGCACAAGCATTCTAGAGATTACAGGATGGTTTTTAGTGCTGGAGGAGATGACACATTGAAGAGCAAAGAGGAAGTGAAACAAGAAACAAGATGGAATGTGGCTTGAGAGTCTAGAATTCAGAGAAAGAACTAAAAATAATAGGAAGTGTAAATGGCCAATATTATAAAACAAGAGGTAAGATATTAGAAACATTTATTGGGAAATTCTGAAACAACCTTCTTAACTGTGAGATATGGCTAAATTTATCAATAAAATGATTTTTTATATGTATGAGACTTGACTGAGGAGCTAATTATTAAACTGTGAAGCAAAAGCACACAGGCTGTATTAGGAGTTAACGACTGAACACACTTAGATTAGTGAGACGTGTTTAGTCTAGTTTTGTCCTTTCCCTTTCTCCAAAAAGCTGCCCTGTCTTGAGACAGTTCTTTGCTCGAAATGCTTTCCTTCGGTTTGCTTTTCTTTTTCTCTTCTTTTTCCTCTGCCGTTGATATTCTGAATAAAAAGTTTTCAGCTCTGGGGCTCCTCGTGTGAGCCTCCTAAACTCTGGGTGCTCTGTTAAGATGGCACCTCAGGGTCTCCAATTGTTCAGACAGTCTCACCTCTGAGTAATCGTTTTCAACCTCTAAACCACTGCAGTCACACACTGTGGCACAAAAACGCAGGAAAAGCACTTGTCACAATGAAATGTCAAGGCCTTGACATAAAAGCAGTATTTTATGAGCGAAACATTCCCATATAACCCTCAAGCCATGCCTTCCAACAAGTATTTTGTCGAAAAAGACAACCGACAATATCTAAATTTTTTTTGGTTCTAACAGGAGAATTACATGTTGGGGAGTACTGGGTGTTGCTTACATTAAGAGAACAAAGACGAGATATACTACTAAACATTCTATATTGTCTAAGGCACTCATTTCCAGGAAAGAATAACATGACCCCAGCTGCCCACACTAATAGAGTTTAGAAAATGTAACCTAAAGTAAGAAACTCAAGGTTGGTGAAAACAGGAAAGTATATAGAAGAAAATTATTTATAAGATGCAAAAAATTTACTGAACCTTTGTTCACATTTTGCAGTAATATACTCCAAGATGGAAAATAGAGGAATGAAATATCAAGTAGCCTTCTCTTGGATGGTAGTTGCATAGTAGAAGTTGATGTTGACAGATATATTTCAGAAGTATCACAACTGTTTTAAGGTTTGAATTTTTCATAGTCACCCTAGAACCTACACACACACACAAAACACAGTGTCTAAATAAGATTCAACAACACATGACATGAAATCTAATACTCTTATGTAAACTGAGAAATCAAACCCTCTAACTTCCAAAAGTTGTCAAAGTGCACCATTTGAAAAATTCAGTAATTATTTAGTAAAATCAAAGTTAATCCTTGGAAATTACTATTATTTAATATTCTAAGGTAGTTAATATGAGAAGGAAAATATGTTCAGTAGAATAAAATTTAAACCAAAATATTATAAATTTTGGTACTTTAACCATATTTTGCTTATTTTGTAATCATAATAAAGTTCTGTAGCAGAATATAAAAAAGCCAAGTGTAAAATTTTTTCATTGAAAAAATATCATGAAAATTCACTTAAAATATAAGACAAAGAAGTTTAAAATATATAAGTGAAATATTAAATGCCACTTTGGTATTAATCAGAAGTCTCAGAATTTTTCAAATAAACATTAATAAAGGTAAGAAAATAATAGAAATTAGAAATGATTTTGAAAATAAGCTACTAATTCTGTATATTCTATCCACTCATATGTTTTTAGCTAATTTGTATTTTACCATAAAATTTTACTATCTGATACTCTATTCTCATCAATCTTTACACATGGTCTCTTCAAAATCTGCCACATAGTCTCAAATTTCCATCCTTTCTCAATTATCTTAGCAATAAACACCATAGTTTAGCTTGGGTTGTAAAAACTAAAAGCAAAGTTTTCCAGCCATCTCAGAACATACAAGAATTCAAGTGAACACGTAGCTCTATAATTTTTATACCGTTTGATGCTATTCTGTTTCATTCTCTTCTTTTTTTGGGGGGGGGGGTATCTGTGCACATGTGGAAAATGTAAAGTACATAGAACTGAATCTATGATAGTTCATAAGGCTAAAAAGAAAATCACTTACTTTCAGCTGTTATATTTGAAAATGTTTTTTTCAGACAGTAAAATAGAATATATACATTTGTACACTCATGATGCAAAATATGTGGTTGGATTAAATACATTATTCTATTTCTTTGTAAAGTTACATGCAAAGTATAGGTTTGACAAAAATATTTGTTGGAACATCTACAAAATCAAACAGTGCACCACTGAGGATGCTTCTGGTTTCAAAATTTTACTGCTAGATAATAGTCCTGTGATGATTTTTATCCCAAGGCAATCAGGCAGATCTCATTTCCCAGAGACATATTGAATCCTCTGCTCTGGCACTGAAAATGACTATCCGGCCACTTGTTGACAGATATATTTCAGAAGTATCACAATTTGTTTTAAGGTTTGAATTTCAGCATTCTTACTATCAACAAATGACCTCTAATTTATTCTTTCCCCTTCTTATATCTGTATCATTTTTTTTCTGTCCAGATCTTCAGACTTTATCACCTAGACATATAATATTTTTGGCAGTCTATACCATTTCATGGGACCCCTTGGGAAATTATGTACATTTCTGAAAGAAAACAGGATGCAAGTTATGTGGGTCACAACAATTTCTTTCAAGACAGTAATAAGACTAAGCTTGGCTGTGTTTGTTTCACGTAGACATGAGCAATGTCTCTATAGGAATAAATCCCACAGTGGTTTTCAATACATTATGAAGTACACAAGATTTGACTTCAAGGCTCTTTTCCAGATCTCTGCATGGAACTTCCACACAGATAAAGCCAACCTATAATGATGGCAATTTGTCATCCCAGTAACTTATGTTCCTAAATGTGATCTAAAATAATTCTAATTCACATGGATCTTTTTATATTGAATGTTATTAGATTCAGCAAACTGGGTGTGTTTTTCTACTGAAAATATTTGAAAGTACATTTGATTTTAATCTGGTATTTTTTTTAACACATGTAGTGTTCAGTTTGAAACAAGCATGGGCATAGTTCTGAAACTATAGGGAGAACTCAAAGTATTATAACAATAATACTTTATGAAACAATTACACAATTGAGTTTTGTCTGGTAAAATCATTATAATATGTTTATTATACTTTAGTATTGGATATCTCAACAAAATATTTTATGTAAAATGATTCATGTTTTCTTAATATATTATTACTGAAGGTGAAAGTGGACAGGATTGTGGGAAATGATCAATCTGTAGCTGGTTTTTATACATTTCTAATACTTTTTTAAATTATTAAGACTATTTTCACAGATTCAGATAGTCTCTTACATATTTTAAATAAAGCAATAATTTAGAATTGGATTATTCTTATTATTTTCAGAAGCATGTAGAAAACATTAAAACCAGAGAGATGTTTGTTAAACAGTAATTTACCAAGACTTGTGGACGTATACTATATAATTTTAAAAGGCTCTGTAGACAGTATTCACTTGTACACACAAAATAGAATGATTAGAGAAATAGTGAGACTCCAGTCCAGCTAAGTCATGAAATTGGTCTTGATAACTTCTGGGAAAATACCACAGCAATAAGCAGGGTCAGGTCAACCTCTACAGGAGTTGGAACCCTGATGCTGGAGAGGAAAAACTGGAGAGAAAGCAAAGATACAGCTCACAAAGAAAGAAAGCAGGTGAACCAAACTGCAGAGGGAGGAATCAGCAGATCCACTGCCCCTGCTCTGGTTGGTTGTACTGGACTGGAGCAGACAGGAGAGAGATGCAACAGAGGTAGAGCAAAGAAAGAGGAGCTGCCATGAGTGACTCCATTACAGGGACAGTGCTGTTCCCTGGACAGAGTGCTTGGTCAGAAGCATTTTTTAGAGAAGGGTTAATTGGATCCAGGACTCTGAGCAGACATGTGTTGCCCATGTCACACAGCTCCCATTGTTGAAATCTCACAGCAACTGGATGAGTGACACCTTCAGAGATGCCCCAGGGGTGAAGATGAGAGCAGGCCACAGAGGAGCCTCCAGGGCATTGCTGCATGAAGAGTTGACTTGGACATCAACCACCACAACCAGATTCCAGGACCAGCCTCAGTTTCTGTGGACTTGAAAGTAAAAGGTTTTTGTCTTTTCTCAACTGTACTGAACACTTTAATGATTATCCAGCAATTACACCCCAATTTTATTGCTGACATAAAATAGGACTACTCAGTATAGGTATTGTCATAAACAATACAATACTCTAGCACCAAAGAGCTGAGTGTTAAGCAGAATAGACAGCATCTTCTCATCCCTACTAAACTGAAGAGATGTGGTTCTGGGACAGACTCAACATCCAAAACATGTGACACCTAGAAGACACTTCTGAAAAGCAGTCATTTCCTAAGAAGTTCATGCTATCAGTGACAAAAATACTTAAACAAGCAATTTACAAACATCAACATAACATAGAAATTAAAAGAGAATGAAATAAGAAGACATAGAAGGAAGCCATAACTCCAGACCTCCAATTCACTCAGGAAAGAGTGGAGTGGAGGAAATTAGAAGCCACTGAAACTTTCTGAAAGGTAGCAACAGAAGTAACAAAACATGTGAAGTTCTAGAAAATATTAAATCAAAAATATTTCCCAGATAATTAAAGACACGATGAACATAATGAAGGACATAGTAAATCTGGAGTAGATGTATATGAAACAATAGAGGAGTTTAGGAAAATTATGGAAACTATTATGTACAACATAGGAAAGAATTCAATTGCAAGAAACAAATTAAAATAGATACTTTAGAGATTAAAAATTATAAGATAAGCATATATAATATAATCAGGCCATCTGAGGACAGAATGTCAGATCTGTTAAGTGAGCATCAAAAGAAAGACACGATAAAAAGAATGAGGGGCCATGCAAAAATTAACCCAAAAGTTGCTACATGATGTGGAGAATAACATAACATTGAGCTTAATCAATGAAAAACCAGGAAATAATGCAAAGAACAAAGCAAAAACAAAAACAAAAAAAGAACAAAACAAAAATACAACTTGTTCACAGAAGGGATGGTAGGAAATTTCCTAAGAATCAAAAAGTATTTGAGATACAGATAATTAAGGCATAGAGAACTCCAATTAAATGAAAAGAAAAAAAAAAAAACTACACACACACACACACACACACACACACACACACACATAACATACAATGCTAGGACTCATTTACATCTTCATTTTCTCATACCAGAGAAAAGATGCGATATGTATCTATCTGTGACCTATTTATTTCACTTATGAGGATATCCTCAAGGTATGTCCAAATAGAAAATGCTCAATCTAAAATAAGGTGAAAGGAGACAATGTTGAGATTGTAACAAAAAAGTAAGGAAACAAATTTTATATATATGGGGGGGTGGTAGGGTGGGTGGGGCTATGGGAAAAAATGAGAATTAAGTTGTGTCTTACACTGGTACAAATCCCCATTATGGAGTGTAATCATGATGTGTATATTTAATGTACCAATAAAGATAATTTAAAAAAAAAAAGAAGAAAGGAACAAATTAACCATAAAGGAAATCCTATGAGAATCAAAGTGTACTTCTGAAAACAAACTCTTAAATCAAAGAGAACTTGGAAAGTGGGAGTAGGGGTAAATAATGAGGAGAAAAAGAATGTGACAATAATAAAGAAAAAAGGAAACAAAGCTTATGTATATTGGGGGTGGGGAGGTTGCAGGGTGAAGAGAAGGGGAAAACATGAGAATCAAGTCATGTCAATTTCTGGTACAAACTGTCAATGTTGAATGGAATGATGATGTGTATTCATAATTTACCAGTAAAGATTTGAACTCAAAAGAAAAAAACATCAAAGAGAATTTCGAGGAAAATATTTCAAGTCCTATAATAAAATACTCTCCAACACCTATTGATAT
Organism: Petromus typicus; assembly: GCA_004026965.1. Taxonomy (NCBI): domain Eukaryota; kingdom Metazoa; phylum Chordata; class Mammalia; order Rodentia; family Petromuridae; genus Petromus; species Petromus typicus. The sequence continues at coordinate 11,744 of PVIR01043268.1, forward strand.
ACCTTGCAACTATCTTTCAAAATTGATGGAGAAATGAAATATTACTATGATAAAGAAAATCTGAATA
>PVIR01043269.1:0-11819 GCA_004026965.1 Petromus typicus
GCTCCTTTGCATGTGAGCTATAAGGAATCATGCAAAAGAGGTTTATTAGTCTGTTTTCCATTGTTCTAACAACATACAGGACACTGAGACTTTATAGAGAAAAGAGGTTTATTCAGTTCACAGTTTTGGAGGCTGTAGGTCTGAGTAGCACCACATTCGCTCTGGTGCAGCCCCTGGGGCATTACGTCCTAGCGGACAGCAGATGTGGGAATGTGTGCAGAACAGAGAAGGTGGAGGTCATTTTTTTATACCAGCCATTTGACAAGAACTGTATCCATTCAACAACCTAATGACTTTCCTCTAAGCCCCGCCTTTGAAAGGCCCTGCATCCTCTTGACATGCCACGTGATGGAGTGGGGAGGAAGCTTTGCAGAGAAAGATGCCCGGCTGTCTTCTCAGTCCCTCTGGGTCCTCTTTGCATCTGCCTGCAAGTTCAGAGAAAGCAGATGTGTTTCTCACTTCTGGCTGTGAAAAGCAGGAACTCTTGGTTCTCGCTGTGCTCAGAGATTGGCCCAAGACAGGAGGTGGGGCGTGGCGCTCTGGGCAGCCTGTCCAAGCCTCACCCCTAGTAGAGGCCATGGTCCCAGTAACGTCCATTACGATATTGCCCCTTTACCTTTGGTGCCTCCTGGTTTGTCAGTGCTATGGCATGAAGATTGGTAGCTGATTAACTTATTCCATGATTTCCTTTTCTGGGCCTATAATCACTCTCATTTAAACTGCAGAAGCCTTAGTCTCATTTCGTTTCATTTTGAAATTCATTTGTGCTCTGCAGGGCCTGTCCTGAGCCTGGTATCCCCAGGCCTCCCTCCCCCACACCTGTGTCTGGTTATTTGAGGTTCCCTCTACCTCTCACTTTTGGTCTCCTCCCAAACGCCCTGCTTCTTGGGGTTCAGCCCTGCAGTGTGGCTGCTCTGTGCCATTTGAGATGAGAGCTGGGCTTCTACTTTAAAACTTAAACCCTACGTTTATGTTGATTTCTACAGCATCCATGTCTGCATACAATCAGGGAAGTAAAAATAATGAAGATAGTAATGGTCAACCCTAAACCCAGTGCCAGAGAATGACATACGGTATTTCATGTGTTTCTCTCTCTGTTGCCTGAGGTGTGTAGATAAGTATCATTTGATGATTTGACACCACTGAGTTCTGTCATAACTAATATTTGATAACACGTCCTGCTTTACTTTCATTTCCCCCAACCCTGCCTTTACATTTTTTGAAGTTAAATATTACTCTACTTACTTAATGATCAAACCCTCACTTTCTACATTCTTCCATAGAATGTCCAACATTTTTACTCTTCTTTGCCCTCTCTTTCATGATGGTGATAAACTACCTGGACGCTTTTACACATTCACTTCCCAGCACCACGGCAGCAAGTTGGCACTGTTCCGGCCACTCAGAACTAACTGGTGGGAGCCAAGGTGAGGAGCGTGCCCTGGTCGGACAGCCTGGTGGAGGACAGAGCTGGGTTTGGACCCTGGTGTCAGCTCGGAACCCAGGCGAGTCCCTGGCTGCTCCGCTGCGAGCACTTCCTCTCTGAGAATCCAGAATGGCATCTTCTAGTTTTGGCGGGAGAAGCTGGGTGTCAGTCTTGCCTGCACCACTCTCTGCTCTGTGATTTTCAAGTGACTGCACCACCCTGGGCCCTTGTGAGACTTCCCAGCTGTCAAGCTCTGTGATTTTGTAGCAGAAAAGCAAAACAAAGGTGGCATTTGAGGACAAGTCTGGACAACGGCAGCATATTGTATGCTTGGGTTTCTGGGGCACCTGCATTCGGCCTGGCTGGTGCTTTTCTCCCCAGCTGAGGCGGGGCTCGGTGGTGCCCAGGAGAAGTCCCTGAGAGGACCCCCTGGTTTCCGTGGATGCCCAGCTGGAGCTCCTGCATGACAGCTGAGTCCCACGCCACCACTCCCGTGAGCGGTCTGAGGTCACAGGGCTTTTGTGGGGACTGCAGGGCACCGGGTCCTCCGTGCTGTGGTCACTGGCCCTGCCCCATATGTGTCGCTACAGGGGTGTGGACAGTGGGTCTTTGTGCTGCTCGGGCTGGCGAGGCCCGAGGTGGCTGCAGTCCTTCTCCCGAAGCCAGTGATGAAGCGTGGCCCATCTGGCACCGCGGAATTTTACCAGGGTCTCGCTCCCTCGCCCCGCCCAGCTGAGAGGGAAGAGGAACCCGCAGACGTTTGTTTTTCAGAGCAGAGAGTTTAACCCATGTAGTTTCCCTTCCTTTTTCACATAGACATTTTAAAGGAAAAACAAAGGAAGAAAGAAAAAGGAAAAAGAAAGCCAGAGGCTTCGGCCTCCTCTGGCTCTGCAGGTGGTGGCCGCGCTGGGATGGGGCCTGGTAATGGCGTCGCTGTGCCAGTTCAGCTGGCTGCGTCTTTCTTGTGTTATTTCCTCGTTTTCTAGGCGTCTCTGAGGAGATGCGGACACGCTTTTCTTTGTCTGGTTCTTTTTGTTTAGTTGGTTATATTTTTTTTTGTCTTTGTCCAGTTCTGTTAGACACAAACAACACAGTGTACCTCTTTCAAATTATTTTTTCTGTCATTGCTTTAGAAAATTCCTTGTTTTAACCAGAGAGTAGTACAGCTTTTTGTTCTGCCCAGAGAAATGATTTGGGAACTTTGTTTCGAAGGATAAGTCCTTGAGAGAATGAGAGAGGGCTGTAAGGAAGCTCAGATGTGTTTGGGTCATGGGTCGCATGGAGCGTAGAGATAACGAAACGCTAGATGTAATGGAGCACAAGTGTGTCAGCCCTGTCCCGGGTCTCCTGGGGGAGATGTGGGTGCTGCGGTGCTCACGGCTGTGTGCTGACAATATTTAGCATGTGCCGGTTGAAACAGCTCTAGTGTGTACATTGATCATGTTTCCCAAAGGATTTAAAATCTGAGATGCAGTTTTGAAAGGCAGGCAGGCCAGCTACAAGTCTGTAGGAGTCTCCGTTCTAGACAAGGGTGGAGGCCCCAGTCCAGGTAGACCGCCTCCAAAATCGGATTACAAAAGCACTCGAGCACATACAACTTTAAAGTTTGAAATATCTGAATCGATTGTTTTTGATAAATAAAATTGCAGGGAAAAGATATTCTCTGTCTTCAGCATGTTAGTATCTATAGACTGAATAAGTGATTTATATAATGAGTGTGACCAAAAGCTCTGTCCTCTGAACCTGCTTACATTTTATGTGTCTCGGGGCCATCTTATTAAATAAAAAGCTCTCTTGGGATATATTTATATAACATCAAATCCATCGGTCAAAATTGAGTGATTTTTTAAAAATAAGTTTGCAGAGTTGCGTGACTATCTCTACTCCCCATTTAGAGTGTTTTCCTTATAGCAGAAAGTTGCTTAGTGCCTGCTTGCTGTCTGCCCCCCAGTTCAGGGTCCACCAAGAATATTCTAAAGTGTTCATCATTCCTCATCAGAGGTGGCTGGGGAAGAGGATAGCGCCAGATTCTTAGGAACCAGAGCTGTTTGGCATCATAGACTAGTGGGTGGGGAGTGAAGGATATACATATACTGGGGGTCCAGGTATGCACATACCCACAGCTGTCAAAATGAAAGCCATTGTCTGTCTAACAAACAAAAAGATTAAAAAAAACTAAACACACCAACCAACTAGAAGCTTTGACGGGCGCCCTGTTACCCACCAGAGGTTGTTGTTGTGGGCAGATAACAGTCGGTGTCATTCTCAGGCATAGACAACAGAAGAGAGATGAGAACTTCCTCATCCCGTGGGATGTTCACTTGTTGGATAATATTAGAAAATGGTTTTATATATGGAGCCTAACTTAGCTTGCCTATCATTTTCATCTGTGAGTGATACAAAATGGCTGGCGTCGGTCTTTATTTGCAGTTCCTCACATATTTAACAGTACTCTAAGCCTTGACTTTTATAAATAATCCTGTTCTGGTGACTGTTTTGTGTTCAAATTTGGGTTCTAGACCTACAGCCATTGTGGCCTTTGCTGGATATGCAATACCTGGTCTGGGTCTGGTGCCGAGATCTAACTTGTGTGTCGGAGGTGGGCCCCCGGGTGAAGTTTGGTCCATCCCTTTGAATCCTAGCAATAGTTTTTATTTTCTAATTTTTGGCAGTACAGTTTTTAGCAGCGCCGCTATACTGTACTTTTCACATTTTTTGAGTCTTTGGTTGATCAAAACTTCGTATCTTTTTCCTCTTGTGGATTTTGGTCAAGTCAGTTCCCCATTATCTTTTCTTATCTAACTGCTGTTTTAACTCAAAATGTCAGGATTTGCACTTAGTATAATTCCTTAATATTAATATGATACCAATAAGTAGCCTCTTTTGAGAGCTTTTGGTGTTTGTCTTGTTGCGTTTTCCCCATGATTGTCTTTGGGATCATTTTGAATCTTATTTCTTCCCTTTTTGTGGCGTATCTGTGAAAAAAGAAGTTTACATACTTGGTTCCTGTCCGTCCAGGTCTCTCTTTACCCACTTGGACCTTGAATTTGGCTCATTTGTAATGATGGCTGCTTTGCAGCAGACAGACCTCAGTGAGCAAGGTTTCAGCAACCCAGGCTTCTGCGTGAGTCTGCACACACCTCGCGTCCCTGATCTGTGGTGGTTTGACTCCTTGTGACCCATCTGTGCCATCTGTGAGATAGTCAGATGCTACAGATCATTACCCCATCTGGCTTATATTGTATGATTAGGAAGTACTTAGATCTATTTGGGGAAGAGTGACAGAAAAACAAACTGGAGGAGTAAAACAGGTGGGAAATTTTTCCATTGAAAAAAATATTTGATTTCTTTAACCCTAATATTTCATTCCCAGTCTACTCTGTTCTAAAGTCTGCATGATTATTTCCTAAGCAGTAAGCTCGTTCCATGCTGGAAACTCAGACTGCCCCTCATCAGACAGTGAGAAATCCCTTTTAAAAACATGGTTTATAGGGCCGGGGAGTTAGCTCAGTGGTTCCGGCACCTGTCTTGCAAGCGCAAGGGCCCGGGTTCGATTCCCCGGTAACCACATAACAATACTGGGTGTGGAGACTCAACCCAGCAGCAACCAGTACCACATACCACAATGCCGGGCGTGGTGGCTCACGCCTGTAATCCCAGCACTCGGGAGGCAGAGGCAGGAGGATTGTGATGTGAGTTTGAGGCTGAGCTCGGGGCCAGCCTGAACCACAAAAGCGAGACCCTGTCTCAAAAAACCTAAAAAAAAACATGGTTTATATTTTGGAGTAAGGAAAAGGCTGGAGAACCTGATTTGAACCTGACTCAAAGAACAGATTCAAAATGAGAGAAGAGATTTGCAAATAGTGTATCAGTGTATCCAACCGAGGACTTGTATTCATAATGGAAGAATAACTACTGCAGCTTAATAAAAACAACCCATGTAGAAACGAGCAAAGGATCTGTGTTCGCCTTCCTGAGAAGAGAGCAGTAGCTGGTCAACAAGCACATGACTAGAGATTAGGGAAATCCAGATTAAACCTTCTGCAGTCCTACTTCATGCTCACAAGGGGCTAAAAGTAAAACAGTGAAGAACAAATGCTGGGAGGAGGTAGAGGGTAGGAGCTCTGCTTTGCTGCTGTGGTGGTGACGGATAGTGCCCGTCCTCAGAATCCTGCACATGGACCCAGGGTTCTGCTGCTCAGGAAAGGACCAGGAAATTGAAAATACATGCATACATCCAGTGCACAGTTACTTGTTTTTGTTTGATGAGTTATAAGAGGTCTTTTTTTTTTTTTTTTGAATACAGTTTGGATGCAAATGCCTCATTAGAGATCTGGAAATATTTCTGCCTTTTCTGTGGATTGTTTTTTGAGTTCACTGATGACGCCCTTTCCATGACAGTTTGTAATTTTGATGAAGTCCAGTTTCTCTATTTTTTTCCTTGTCAATTATTTTTTTTACTCTGTAAGTATTTGAAGTGCTAAAATTATTAGCTCATTTTTTATTCTGAGCTGCTTTGTTCCTATACTGTGTGAGAGGAACTATCTGTGAGTAATTAGACACTTAAGAACCCTTGTTACTGAAGACTAATGAGCTCACATAACTCTAAGGTTTAGGGTGTGGATGGTTTTCTTTCTTATCTCCAGCCCTTTCCACCCTAGTGCTTAATGTGGAATTGTGAGTAGAGTGCAGGCTCCAAAAAACCTTGTTGACTAAATGTTAAAAGAAAATCTTATTTTTGCTAATGACCTAAACTATATTTTGTTTGAGCTTTGAAGATAGATCTGAGTTTAGCTCTCAGCTTCACTTACTGCGTGGTCTTTTCTAAACCATTTAACTTCCCCGGACCTTAGTTACTGCATCTGTAAAAAGAGTTAATGTATATCCTGGAGGATTGTTACAAATTAAGCCTTTTGCATGTGTAGAGGGTCCACAAAGAGTGATTATTGTACGTATCAATTAGTTGATCTATAGTTGAGTGTCTCCATTTAGCAAATAGTGGTTGTTTTCAGCCACATCAGTAGTAAACTTAAACACTAATGAGTAACACTCAATTGGACTCAGATGGAAAATTTCCCTGTTTCGTTTGGTGAGTAAAATAGTCTACATTGTAGAGCCTGCGGAGAACCTTTCTCAGTCCATGACCAACTCTGTTTCTGTGGAATTCATGTGGAATGAACTTAGAGAATATAGATTAGTTGCACTAATACAGCAGCCAGGAGCCATGTACAACTATTAAAATGAATTAAAATTATAAATTCAGTTCCTCAGTGGTGCTAGTCACTTGATGCGTGTGGCCAGTGGCTGCCATAATGAACAGCGTAGAGAACGTGATTGTCATCACTGCAGAAGGATCTGCCAGACAGCAGTGGGGTGAGATGTTGGTTGGGACGATTTTATGTGACTCTGTTCAACTGCAGAGCCGATGAGATAAGGCTTCTCTGTGTTTGGCTGAGCAGCCCCTTCCCGATACTTCTCTACTCTCACACCCAAGACACTTGGGTGCTTGGAATCTGGGGAAATGAGGAATTACATATCCTGAGGTGGTTTTGTTCTTGGTTGCTATTGTTATTTTGGACACTGTAGTTTTCTTTCCTGGTGCCATGCCTTTGTGGTAGGTTTGACCGTTTAGGATGCCAGGAGGAGGCCTTGGGACAGTTACGGGTGGGTGACCTGAATGGGAGGCAAGATGCTTCCCCAAATCCCTGATGCTTTGTGAGGTTTGAATGCTAGGAAAAGAGGAAACTGGGCATGTCACAAAGAGGCACTGAGGATCCTGGAAAAATGTGCAGGGACAGAATTAAGAAAGTGTTTTGGACTTGGGAGTCTGGAGATAGTTTAACAGGAAACTTACTCCAAGCCCAGTGACCCCATTAATCTGGCATTAATCACCAGGAGATTTTTCTTAGTTGTTTTGGATGTAGTCTTAACTAGATTGTAATGCTTAAAAAACAGAAGTAATTCCTTTTGTTGACAGGAGTCTTACATTGTCTTCTTTCTTTTTATCCTCCTTGCCTTTGAAGTCATGCTTCCTGGGAGCCATCCCTGTGGGTTTTTGTTTTATCTTTTATTTTTTATTTTATTCTATTTCTTTTTGAGACAAGGTCTCACTATATAGTCCAAGCTGGCCTTGAATTCAGTGTACAACCCAAGCTGCCCTCAGACTTGTAGCAATTCTCTGGCCTCAGCCTCCTGAGTGCTGCCGTGTGCCCCCACATCCAGACTCAACCCTATGAATTTACTGGTGTGATCCTGGGTTGTGGGTTCTTAGAATAATTTCTTTTTTACCTGGTCCGTGGTACGACTCTTCTGGGGAAAGTGCGTTGAATCAGGGCTGTGGTGCCCCATCGGGTCAGTGCCTCCTTGCCTGCTAACGAGGAGGTGCTTCTCTGCCCAGGCCAGGCCCAGGAGGGAGCACAGGAAGAAGGGTCATACTTAGACTATTTTAGCATTCTCAAGACCCAGATTTTCATAGCTCTTCCTTGGAAGAGGGACCGTGCCGTGAGTAAGTTTTCAAACTGGAGGAGGAGCAGAAGTAAACGGCTTTCTGTCCTGAAAGGGGCCGAGGCCTTTAACGTGTTGGTGGACGCCGTGTCTCTCCTGGTGGGAAGGACAGTGTGTTTCCAATCCTCTCTGCCCACAGCACTTCATGTGGCAGAGCTTCTTGGGGACCAGTGGCCTGCAGGACGCCCATTTGGGAATGGCTGGACTGACGCGTGGTGTCTAAGAAACAGGAAAACACCGACGTGGGCAGTTCGAATGGAGCGATTTTATAAGTACTTCTGCTTTCGCTTCTCAGTTTTTGTTTCTCTGGGTGACTATTTTTCACCCAAGCAGTCGTCATCTGAAGCTCTCGTAGACTCATGGGCTCTTAGGAGATAAACAGACCTCAAGCCTTGGAGAATTAGGAGCACCATCTGCTTGCAGGGGAGGTAAAAATTGTTCTCTGATTTTTTTTTTAAGGAACCTGTTAGTGAAGTTAGTGTTTCAGCTCTTTCTGGTGTGCACCTAGCGCCTACTGAATATGCATTTCTGCTTCAGGGGAAAGTCACGTTCTAGAAAATAAACAATTTATAGGCAGTTCTTTCCTGTTGAGAAGTAATTAATGGCTTTTAGAAGGCATTTAGAGTGCACAGGGAAAATACTGTGTCCGGAGGACAGATTGAGTGGGAGTACTTTTCCGGGCAGATTCGCTCAGTCAACTTTTATTTAACCTGGTCTAATATAGTGTGAGCCAGGTCAGACCCTGGTGATAACAACCAAGAGAAAAAGAGCTAACATTTCTTACATGATCACTGGATGCCAGGTACTATTTTTGGTTTTATACATATTTTATTCTTATAAAAATTAAGAGAAGTAGTTTTCACTTTATAAATGTAAAACTCAGTGAACATTGTATAGTGGTGAGGGATGGAATCTGTTAGTGGGCTGCCGTTCATAACAGTGAATAAAAAAGCAGGTTTTGTAGTACGCTTCTCTAATTTAGAGCTAGTGCTAATACTTTTCATAAAATTCTCAATAGTATATAATACATATAATTGATTTTGCAGTTGGTTTATTCCGCTGTAGCTATCTAACAGGTTTTGCCATTTTTACACATCAGTAGAGCCTGTAAAAATGGACAGTATTCGGATATTTATTCAAACTTTTCTTGGGTTCAGTTTGTGTATTGGTAGTAAAGACGCAAAGATTGGAGCCGCAGTACCCTGTTTTCATAGAGATGTCGCTGGGTGGGGAGAGGTCGCCTCCTTAGGGGTCCTGTTTTAGACCAGGTGGCAGGGGGACTCGCTGTCGAGGCCGTCACCCAGGGCACTCAGCGTCACTTGTATCACACGGCTGCTCTTGGGTGTGGTCTCTCTGCTGGGGGCGACGATGCTGTGACAGCGGTGCCGCCGACCCCTCTGATGACCTCCGACATCAGGGCCTTGCAGGGCGGGTCTGGTGCACCTTCCACACTGCAGGTGAGGACAGGAAAGCTGGGGCGCAGGGGGTCTCTTCGTGATGAAGGTGGGCAAAGGTGGCGGCAGGCGTGGCTGTGACGGGACACTCTGGTGCGGGACTTAGGCTTGTACATGGTGAGCTGTGGGCCAGGGCCTCCTCCTCCTCGTCCTCCTCCCTGTCCTCCGCCTCGCCCTTGACCTTCTCTTTCTTCTCCTCAACTTTCTCTTCCTCCTTGGCCTTTTGCAGTGTGTTACATTCCAAGTACTATTTTTGACTTTTTATTTTGAGTCAGGTTCTCTGTAAGTTGCTGAATTGCCCAGTGTGGGTTCCACTCTGGCAGTTAGCTGTCTTTCTTGCCTCAGCCTCTCATCGGATTACAGGTGTGTGCTGCTGTGCCTGGCTAGAGTTTTGCTTTTGGAGATGGTGTGTTGGGTTCTCTGTGTGCGCGGGGGAAAGTTCTAGGTGCCCTGTGCTTGGCTCAGTGTAGTCTGACCACAGCCCTGTGAGGTGCGCACGCCCGTCCTCTGCTCCGGGGACAGAATATCGTGTTCTGAGAGGTGCTGAGCTGCCCGAGCGGGACTTGGACGGGGAGGTCTGCTTGGAGGGCGGTGGCTTGGCTGTCTTGGGTGCAAATCCAGTTAACCATCCTGGGAAGATGGAGATCTTAAAAAGCAAACACCTGGGTACTCTGGTTGAACAAATAAACAAAACTGTTACCTTTATTGTTGGAAATAAAGTGATTATCTTTGGATATGACCAAGACATCCATCCATCCATCCTTTCTCTCTCCTTCTCTCCCTGCCTCCCTCCTTCTCTCTCTCCTTTTCTTTTTTATTTTTATTTTTTTGAGATAGTATCTCATTGTGTCATTCAGACTGGCTTTGAACTCACTGTGTAGCACAGCCTGGCCTCAAACTTACAACGATCCTCCTGCCTCAGCTTCCTGAGTGCTGGGATTACAGCCTGGCTTAGGACCAAGAGATCTTGAGTCATCCTCGACTTCTGTGACTCTGGCCTGTGTAGAAGGGCAGAGAGATAAACAGCCAAGGGGCCTAAGGAATTAACCTACATGGTTTCTCTGCTGAGGCAGGACACAGCGTGACTGAAATGTGATATAGTGCTGGCGCCAGATCAGAGAGGCCTGGAATGACTCAAGAAGAAGGCAGCCACCGGTTCTGCTCTGCCTGCGCCCTCTCCCCAGATCCAGAGATCCACAGCTCTCGCTGTGATGGCCCGGCGGAGTCTCTCCGGATTTGTGTCTGTTTTGTGTATCTCAGTGTTTGACTTATGAAATGGACTCAGCGTGTGTCAGATGACTGAATATCAGATCTCATATGTTTTTAGCTCCATACTTTGGCTTCCTCAATTGCAACGTGGAGGTTTATATCCCACAGGAGCCACAAGGATGGAAAGACACACAGACTCATTTATTTTTTCCAGAAGGAAGTTTCAGAGCTAACACAATGCTATTCTGATGCAATACTGATGAGAGTTTGTACCTGTCCTACATCTTAGAAGTCCGTAGTCAGTAAGACACGAATTCTTTGATTAGATTGTGAGATTGAGTAGTTTGAAGGTTTTATTTATTATTCTAGCTGTAGAGCTTTGTAGAGCTTCTTGGTGCTTCTCATAGTGTCTTTAGATCGTTGTATGATTATAATCAAAGCGAACATGTGTCAGGCTTCCCCTGTGTTGCGGGAACTGTGCTGTGTGCTCGGAGCGTATCCTGTTCACACACGCAGCCCGTTACATTTACTGCCATGGCAGTCCACAGGCGGACGCTTTTCCATTCTCATTTCATGAGTAAATGTAGGTGCTGAGAGGTGGCCCAGCCCCACACTGCTGGTAATCAGACAGCCAAGTTGAGACCAGATGCTGTCACTTAGCCGCTGGACTCTGGCCCCATGACAGCCACAGTGATCTGGGAAATTTGTTGTGTGAAGGAGAGGCTACTTCTTGGTAGGGAAAAAGAAAGAGAAATCTTTCTGCCCTTCTGGTTTTCTCTGTCTGAGCTGCTCCCCTCTGTCCCGGCTGTTCTGGAAAAGCCTGGTTATTTAAAACTCTCCGGTACCTCCAGGATAAAGCTGGTATGATTTGAGGTGATGTCAATTTTTGTTTTGTTTTTCCACAGTGACGTATCTTTTGGGCAGTTTATTTAAAAATTAACATTTCAGGCTAAATAGAAACTTACACAACCCCTTAGTTTCAATAGTTGATCCACCATGCTGCTACATATTTCTGCCTCTTTCCAGGTTGTTCTTGTGAGATGAGAGCTTTATTTCATGCCCGTTAAGGTAGATTGATTGTTCTATGCATTTGCCTTTAAATCACCTGGTGAAAAAAAGGAGGAGTTACAGGCTGAGTCTTGTCTTACTGGTTTTTCTATTTATGCAGTTACCTGTATTAATGTCTTTTATTTCTTCCTATGACTGATTGTCCTCTGGTTTCACCC
>PVIR01043270.1:0-11824 GCA_004026965.1 Petromus typicus
TAGTTGTGGTGGAATGAAGGGCTTTGTCCCAGATTCTGATTGTGTCGTGAGCAAAAGTTGTCAGCCATCCTGTGGACAGCTTCAACTGGACAGCTGATTTGCCTGAGGTCAGAAAGCTGTGGATGGCCTGTGGGCAAAGGACCCCTCTAGTGTGTGCATGAAGACTCCTCCCCTATCACCAAATGAGGACAACTCTAAGGGGATGTCCCAGTGCTGACTCCTGTACCCTTTCCTGAGACCTGCCCTGAGATGAAACTGCAGATCAGTTTTATCTTCTACCCAACACTGATTCTTTCTTTAAGAACTCTCAAGTAAAGCTCTTGTATGGTCATATCCACCTCAGCTTTCCAGCATCCCAACGTGTACCATGCATGTTGTATATCACTTAAAGAGTAGTAAACATTCATGTGTGTGTGTGTGTGTGTGTGTGTGTGTATGTGTGTGTGTGTGTGTATGTGTGTGTGTGTGTGTATTTTTATCCACCCAGATAATAGCATATTTTACCAGTACTTGGAAGTCTGCTACTTTGAAGCCTACCAGTACTTTGAGTAATAAGGTTCTGTAACTTTCTTAGCTTAGGAGTTCAATAGGATGAACAGGGAAGACTGTGGCAGGATCAAGCTGACAGCGCATTATAAGGATGAGGCATCAGAGTGAAGCCTGTGCTGGACAGGGGGGTCTTCCCTTCTCTCAGGCCCTCTCTATGTCCTGTTACTACTGTGTGTGCGGGCACTGAAGCCTGCTGTGTGCCCCTATCCTCACCTCATGTAACAGCTCTCCTGAATTTTGGGTCAATCATAGTTTTGTTTTGTATTCATAGCCCATCATTGATAGGTATTCCTGTACAATATATTTTTAACCTTAACAATGCATTCTTATATTATATGTATTGTGGTATGCACTCATTTTCTTTAGCATTGTAATCTTGAGTTGGAAGGGAAGGTGGCACAAAGGAAGCTCCATAAATATTTGTTCTCCCTGGGCCGGGGGATTTAGCTCAGTGGTTCTGGTGCCTGTCTTGGAAGCCCAAGGGCTCTGGTTTGATTCCAGTAACCACATACAACAATGCATGGAGACTCACACCCAGCAGCAACCAGTACCACATACCACAGTGCCAGGCATGGTGGCTCACACCTATAATCCCAGCACTCGGGAGGCAGTGGCAGAAGCAGGAGGATTGCTGTGATGTGAGTTTCAGGCTGAGCTCAAGATTAGCCTGAACTGCAAAGCAAGACCCTGTCTCAAAAATAAAAATAAAAATAAAAATAAAAATAAAAATAAAAAATAAAGAATAAAAAGGCATTCATTCTCTCTTTTTAACCCCACAATACAAATTTCTCCCTCATAGCCTCAGTAAGAATCTCTCCTGCTGATGCTTTGACTTGAGATATCAAATTTTCAGAACTGTGAGACAGTAAGTTCTGCTCTTTGAACCATTTGGTTTGTAGTACTTTATTACAGAAGCCCTATGAAAAGAATACATTCTCCCATCCCCTCCTATTTATATGTTCCATGAGGCCAACTAGAGAGGGAAAGCTGGAAAGTTATGTTGTGAGATCACCTATCACCATTAACCTCTCCTTACAACTTTCATCCATCTCGGTATCTAGTACATGTGCTGTGTGGCTTCATTCACTGGCCAGTGTGTGCTACCAGCTCCAGCATGAGAAATGGATGCATATGTATTAGGAGAAAACTTGTCATTTTTAGGGCTCCCTGTGAGAGCTACAATGAAAAACTATGACCTAACATAATAAGAAAAGGTATGTTACATATAATGTGAAACTATGCTACCATGCTATTTTTCCAGTTTACGTTTATTTATTTATTTATTTATTTTGAGACAAGGTCTCATTTTTGTAGTTCAGGCTGGTCCTGAGCTCAGCCTTGAACTTGCAGCAATCCTCCTGCCTCTGCCTCCTGAGTGGTGGTATTATAGGAATGAGCCACCTCACTCTGCACTGTGGTATGTGGTACTGATTGCTGGTGGGTGTGAGTCTCCACGCCCGGCATTGTTGTATGTGGTTACCCAGGATGGAACCCTAGCCCTTGTGCTTGCAAGGCAGGTGCTGGAACCACTGAGCTAAATCCTGGCTCAGTTTGCATTTTTTTTTTTAGATTTTTTTGAGAAAGGGTCACAGTTTGTAGTTCAGGCTGGCCCTGAACTCAGCCTCAAACTCACATCACAGCAATCCTACTGCCTCTGCCTCCCGAGTGCTGGGATTACAGGTGTGAGCCACCACGCCCAGCACTGTGGTATGTGGTACTGATTGCTGCTGGGCATGAGTCTCCACACCTATTATGGTATATGGTTACTGGGGATCGAACCCGGGCCCTTGCTCTTGCAAGACAGGCACCAGAATCACTGAACTAAATCCTCAGTCCCTTACATTTATTTTTTATGGATATTTTACACAGGAAAATGAATAATGTAATGGTCAGGCCAAGTCAGAGAGGAAAAACAAATATAGATAATTTTTTAAAAAATAAAAGGTTGCTATTGGGTGTAGTGAGCAAGCCTGTAGTCCCAGTACTTGGAAGGCTGAGGTAGAAAGGTTGTTGTGAGTTCAAGGCCAGCCTGGGTTACATAGAATATAGAAGGCCAGCTAAAGGAAGACTTTGTTTAAAAACAAATGAACAAAACAAAACAAAAAAAAACAAACAAAAAACCCTATTTATTTTAGAATATTTTTAGCTTTACAGAACAATTATGAGGTTAGTACAATGTTCCTACGTGCCTGACACCCTGTGTTCCAAATAACTTACATCTTGCATTCGTATGCTATGCTTGTCTCATTTAATAAACTTATATTGATATATTATTATAAATTAAAATCCAAACTTTATTCCAATCTCCCATTTTTATTTTAGATCCTGGTCTCTTCCAGTTTCTGCTAGGATATTTTAGTTAGTCCTCATACCTTCTTCATATCCCTTGGCTGTGGCAGTTTTTCTGCCTTTCCTTGTCCTTGATGACCTTTATTATTTGGGGAAGCAGTGATTAGATTTTGCAGACTGTCCCACCATGGGAGCTTGTCAGGTATTTCCCCATGATTAGACTGGGGCTGTGGGTTTCAAGAGGAAAACCACAGAAGTCACTTACCATTTCCACTTCATCAGTGATTGACACAACTTACAATGGCTGGTGTTGACTTGGATCATTGGGTAATGTTTGTCAGATTTCTTCAGTGGAAAGTTCTCATTATTTTTCTTCATACTGTACACTTTGAAAGGAGATACTTATGTGCAGGCCACACTTGAGAGTGAGAGTGAGTGATGCTCAATTTTTGAAGGAGGAACAGTTATGTAAATATTTGGAATTCTGTGGTATGGTACATTTGTGCCTTCTTAATTGTTTTACATTAATATTGGCTTATAGGTATTTATTTTATACTCTGTTATAACTAAATATTATTCTGTTTTGTTGTTCAAATTGTTCTAGTTTTGGCCATTAGAAACTCTTTCTGTTGGGTTTTCTGTTCTCTGTTATTATCTCTGTGTGTGTGTGTGTGTGTGTGTGTGTGTGTGTGTGTGTGTGTGTGTGTCTTAGCATTTTCCCACTTTCTGGCCCCACAAGATGCTCCAAGCTCATCTTGGTTGATATTTTCAGAATAAACCTAAAGAATACCAAGTATCTTCTTTCCTTTTGGCATCAGCTTAGTTACTCTATTTCCAAGGAATATTGTGTTTATTTCTGGTGCAATCCTAAATGTGTGAGTTAAAGTCCTATAAAAATCCACATAATGAAATATTTACAGTAAAATGGTTATTTTTCTTGGGACAAAGTAAGAAAGAAGATGAACATATCTGTATTTACCAGAGAGAACAGATCCTAATAGTTCCAGAAAGAACAGTGTGAATTCAATGGAGAATGCTATAGTTCAAAATGATAGGTACAGTAAAATGGGCCACTGATGACCAATCAAGAAGGAATGAGGGAAGCAAGAGGCAGTGTGGGAAGCAGGAAAGGCAGAAATTAAAAGGCTGATGAGCAGAAATTGGATTAAATACAATTCTCTCTACCACAGGCAAGATAGATTCTCATATTGTTACCAAGTATAATCATTTACTGAAACTTCCAGATTACAGAAAGCACTGGGGATTTCTCTCTTAGTTCTGCTAGTTTAGGGAGTTTCTTGGTTTTCTCCACTCTCATTAAACATGCAAATTAGGGTACTCTTGGCCAGGCAGGTCTCATGCATGACATGTTAATAAATGAAACCTATCCTCAACTAGGAATAGAAACTGTTTGTTATTTTTACTCTTCACTCCTTTTTCTGCTCCTTAACTCGGGAGTCCTTACTTTGTCACTTTTTAAAGTACTTTTTAAAAAGCACAAAGAAAAGGCCATCTTTGGATAGGGGCACTGAAAACCCTCGTGGGCCTCAGAGCCTCTTGACGTTGACTCTTAACTCTGATCAGGGTGCCCTTTAGGAGGGGATAGCTCTAGTTCCATCATGTTCCATGTTGTAAAAATCAAGCCTTTTTTTAGTCAAAAAGGACTGAGTTTTCTCTTTAGCCCTATCCTTCTCTTTTCAGACTTCCTTTTATAGCTCCAACTTCCTGTTTCTTGTTCTTCTAGCCTCTTGGAGGTTACATCTCTTTGAAAATTTGACAAACTAATGTAGTCAACAGAGTGCCAACAACTGAGTTTTTCATGGGGGAAATTTTTGTATGTATTTCGTAACAAGGATGTTATTAAGCTAATATGGTAATTTTTTTTTTTTTTCATTTTTTAAGGTTTTTTGAGACAGGGTCTCACTTTGTCGTTCAGGCTGGCCCTGAGCTCAGCCTCCAACTCACATCACAGCAATCCTCCTGCCTCTGCCTCCCCAGTGCTGGGATTACAGGCGTGAGCCACCACGCCCGGCACTGTGGTACATAGTACTGGTTGCTGCCGGGGGGGAGTCTCTATGCCCAGTATGGTATGTGGTTACCGGGGATTGAACCCGGGCCTTTGCTCTTACAAGACAGGTGCTGGAACCACTGAGCTAACTTCTCGGCCCTAATATGGTAATTTTAATGGTAAGAAAAAGAAGTCATATGAGGTAGAGAAGGCAGTTTTATTTGGGTAGAAGAAAGTTCATGTTATAGCTGAGATAAAAATCCTACTTTTTGAATCTTTCAGATATTTTTAAGGACAAAATCCTCCTGCCCTCCAAGGAATACTTACTTATAGTGCAGTTCTACTATTAACACTGCCTGTGCTGTTCAATAGTTCTAGCACTTAACAGTGCTGAGGGCATTGTCAGTACCCACCCAAAAGAACACCAAGCATTTCTCTTCCTTTTGGCGTCTGCTCAGTTGTTTTTTTATTTCTAAATCTATTAAAAGAAATAATTTGTGAACTTGGCTTAGGAATAACCAAGTAACCAAGAGCTTTCAAAATAGACTGCTGCTTTTTTTTTTTTCAAGCAACTATAAAGTGCATGAGAAGGAATTTTGAAAACTGGCCATTTTCAAAGTAGCAAATGAAGGAGTGAAGTAAGTGTTTACAAATAGCTCTCAAAATTGTGCCATTTCTAAGTCTTTAAACTTTGACCTAAATTATTCATTATAAATTCTTATAAATATATAATTTCTACTCTTCACCATTGGGTGGTAAATAGTGAAGAGTATTAGTATATGACATCTTTCACTTCTCCTTTTAAAATGACTTGGAAACACAACTTATTCTCTGTAAAAACATATTGTTGAATGGCTAAATGCATGTACCTTTAGTATCTTTATTTCTTGGAGAGAAATATCATCAAATGTTTGTTAAGAACACATTATATCTAGGGAAAGCACTAGAGATGTTGAGAATAAAACATAGCTCCTCAGGCCAGGGGATTTAGCTCAGTGGTTGTGGCACCTGCCTTGCAAATGCAAGGGCCAGGGTTTGATCCCCAGTAACCACATACAGCAATGCTGGGTATGGAGACCCATTGACCACCAGCAATTGGTACCATAGACCACAGTGCTGAACATGGTGGCTCATGCCTGTAGTCCTAGCACTCGGGAGGCAGAGGCAGGAGGATTGCTGAGTTCCAGGCTGCATTCAGGACTAGCCTGAACTACAAAGTGAGACCCTCTCTCTCTCTTTTTTTCTCTCTCTCTCAAAAAAAAAAAAGCCCAAATAAAAAGCCCCCATACCTCCTGTTATAAAGGAGCTCACAGTATGGTATCAAAAGAATATATAGTTGTTACATAGCTTGAAAAGTAAAATAATAAAGTGGTAGCACTGAAGAAAAGAGCAGTGTGGAATGGAAAAGATTAAGATAGGGACAGGAGGGGTGAGGGCAGGCTGAAAGCCACTTCCGGTTAAAGAATAGTGTGTAACATGGCAAAGAGGTGAAAGCAAGAGAAGAGTCAAAAGTCATCCTGGATGGGCTGGAAAACAGAAGGGCAAGTGTGAAGTATGATCCACCAGAGGCAGGGGCCCGACCGCCTAGGTCACTTTCCCTCTGCTGTGGGATGTATATATCAGGTTATTAATATGGAGGCTATACGTAAAAATATATGTATTACAAAAAGTGGATCCTGGATTTAAGAAACTGGAAACAGGAGGGAGGGACTCACTGAGAGCCTAGGTGAGAAGCCAAGGTAGAAGATGATGAGGGCCTGCGGTGAAGAAGGAGACAAGGGTAGTAGAGGACGAGAGAGAAATGAAAGGTGTAGCAGAGAGGATTTTAATAAGTAGCTGAGTTCTGGGAAACACTAATATTTAAAGTATGGGTAGAAGGCTGATAAGGAGAAGGGAAAGTATTTGGATAAAGAAAAGCAAGCCGGCAAGTGGTAAAAATTGAAACACATAGAGCATGGTATTCCATAACTCCTGCAGCTCAGCTTTGTACATACGCCGAGTAATCACAGCTACTATTCATTCACTTATTCACCCTGTGACATTATTATTTGCAGTAATGGGGATTGAATGAGGGCCTTCACACTCAGCTACATCCCCAGCTCTTTTGAAAAGTTTTTATATGGAGACAAACATTCACTAAGTTCTTGAACTTGGCCTGAACTTGTGATACTCCTACCTCAGCCTCCCAGAGTGCTAAAATTACAGGCATGCACCACCATTCCTTGGGAGATATTTTTGAATGTCTTTTGGGTAACAAGCTCTAGATACAGAGATGAAAAAGACAAATCTGGCTCTGTTCTAATGAACATATAGTAGAGGGGGAAAAAGATAATACAGAATATGATGCAAAGAAGACTAATTTCAGAGTGATTGGAGGCTTGGGGACGTAGTTCAGTGGTTCGATTCCTGTCTGACATGTACAAGGTCCTAAGTAGGATATCTGTTACCAGCAAAAAAAAAAAAAAAAAAAAAAAAAAAAAAAAAAAAAAAAAAAAAAAAAGAATGATTGGAAAAGATAAAAACTCAGAAGACAGCATAGATGACATGAAAGATCTTCTCATGAAAGCAATAGCAGAAAACTTATCAAATATAAAGAAGGAAAAATGTGTACAGATAAATGATGCATATAGAACTCTAAATCGTCACAATAGTGCACCACAGTACACTCAAAGTACCAAAAGTCCATCACAGGGTAAAAATCTCGAAAGTTGTTAGAGAAAAGCAACATATTATATAAAAAAGTAAACCCATTAGAACTATAGCAGATATATATACAAATCTTAAAGACCCAGGGGACTTAGAGAGAAGTGTTTCAAGCCCTAAAAAATAATTTCTAACTCCAAATTTTATATCCTGCAAAATGTCCCTTCAAAATTGATAAAGAAAGAAGATATTTCCATGATAAGGAGCATCTGAAGAAATTCATGATCAACAAACTTGGGTTATAAATATTCTCAAGGATATCCTACAAACAATGAAGCCAACAATGCCAAAAAAGTAAAAAAGAGAATGAATTTGCCTGCTGCAATGAGAAGATAAGCAAAAGGAAAAAAAGTAGGAAATCAGCAAGAGAAAAATTCTGTAATGGGAAAAATAAGTCACTATCTTTCAGTAATAACTCTCTATGTGAATAGTCTCAATTGCCAAATCAAAAGACATGTATTGGCAGAATGAATCAAAAAAAACAAAACCCAAGCTGGCCATGGTGGTGAATGCCTGTAATTCCAGCATTCGGGAGGCTGAGGCAGGAGGATCGCTGAGAGTTTTGAGGCCAGTTTGGCCAGATGGTGAATTTGAAGCCAGCCTAAACTTCATAGTAAGACTTTGTCTTAAAAAACAAAAGCCAAAACAAAACAAAAGACACAATGCTATGCAGTGTACAAAAAACACATTTAAATAGAAAAGAGAGAAGGAAATTATAGAGTAAAACTCAAAGAAGGGAAAACAATATCCATGCAAAAGAAACCCAGATAAAAGGAGGAATAGCTACCTTAATTTCAGAGAAAATGAAATTCAAGCCAAAGCTGATAGAGGAGACAAAGAAAGTTACTACATATTTGTTAAGAGAATAATTCAACAAAAGGAGATAATAAATATAAACATATATACACCAAATAATGATGCAAGCAATTTTATAAAGTAAACATTAATGTACATGAAAAAATGGGTAAACATGAATACAATTGTAATGAGGAGCCTCAACCTCCACTGTCATAACTAGACAAATCAACAAGATAAAAATGTCAAGAAAAGACATCAGAGTTAAGCCAAACTTGTAAACAAATGGAATTAATATATAGCTAAAGAGTATTTCATCCAACAACAACAGAATATGTATTGCCATTAGTACCAAGGACTTTCTTCAAATTAGACCACATAATAGTCCATCAAGCATGGGTAAGTAAATGTAAAACATAGAAATTATACCATTCATATTATAAGATCATTTTGGTAGTTCAATGAAACTAGAAGTAAAATACAAAAGAAACAACAGAAATTATGCAAATCCATGGAAATTAAAGATGCTCTCTCAGATAATCAATGACCATCGAAGAAATCAAGGAAATAATTAAGGAGTTCCTAGAATCAAATGATAATGCCAGTACAACATACGGAATCTATGGGATACAATGAAAACAGTCCTAAAAGGGAAGTTTATAGTATTCAATTGAAACATCAGGGAAACAGAATAAACTCAAATAACTGAATGAACTTCAAGATCCTAGAAAAACAAGAATAATTCAAATCCAAAGTAGTAGGAGAAAAGAAATCATAAACATCTGAGCAGTAATTAATGAAATTGAGGCTAAAAAACTACACAGAATCAATGAATTGAAGAGTTGGCTCTTTGAAAGAATAAACAAAAGAGACAAATCCCCAATCAGCCTTATCAAAATAAGGAAAGATCCATGTCTATGCAATTAGCTGTGAAAACAGTGGAATTGCAACAGATTCTGTTGGAAACCATTGGTAACTACTAAGAAAATCTGTATTCTAATAAAATGGAAAATTCAAAAGAAATGAAAAGATTCCTAGTATTTATGAATTACCAAAGCAGAACAAAAAGGTTATACAAATCCTGAATAATTTAATACCAGTCAATGAACCTGAGGAAGAAATGATAATAAAATAATAATAAAAAATAAACTACCAACAAAGCAAAGCTTAGGTTCTGGCATATTATCTAATCAATTTTCTAAGAACTTTAGATATGATTTAAAACTAATACTCTTTAAACACTTCAGTGCAATTGAAAGAGAAGCAGTAATTCCTAAAGTATTTCCTGGAAGCAAGTATTGCCCTGATTCCAAAACCAGAAAAAGAGGCAACCAAAAAAGAGAACCCCAAGCCAATTTCTTTAATGAACATAGATGCAAAAATTGTCAGTAAGATACTGGAAAACAGAATATAGCAAGTAATCAAAAAGATTATACAACACGACCAAGAAGGATTCATTCCAGGGATACAGGGGTGATTCAACACAGACAAATCAAGAAATGTAATGTATCAAAGTTAATACTTTACTGTACAAAGTTAATACTCAAAAACCAGTAGCCTTTCTGTGCACCAATTATTAAAACACCAAGACAGAAGTTAGGGAAAAAAATACCTTTCACAATAGCATCAAGAAAAATGAAGTATTAAGAGTTCATCAATTAAGGAAATAAAACACCTACATAAGGAAAACTATAAATCTTTGTATGATTTGTTCATTCTGTCTATTTAAATAAGGAGATTGAAGAGGGCATCACAAAATGGAAAGACTGAACTGACAAGGTCAAAATGACCATATTTCTAAAACTGTTTGACAGATGTGATGCAATCCCAGTCAAAACACCAAAAGCATTCCTCATAGAACTAGATTCATACAGATTCATACTAGATTCATCCTAAATTCATACAGAACCAGAAGAGACGGGGAATCACAAAAACACTTCTGGGAAATAAGTTGCAAGGCGAGGGGCATCACAGTTCTGGACTTCAAATTACAGTACAAAGCATTCAGTACAAAAACAGCATGGCATTGTTAAAAAAACAAACCAACAAAAAACCCTGAATTAAGGATGAAACGAAAAGAGAAGCAGAAAGAGCACCAAAAACACTCAAAAACAAAGAAGGCAAATTCTTCCACTTGAGGAAACAGATGGTGCTTTTTTAACAGATGGTGCTGGAAGAACTAACATTTTATCTGAAAGTG
This sequence comes from Petromus typicus, assembly GCA_004026965.1. Taxonomy (NCBI): domain Eukaryota; kingdom Metazoa; phylum Chordata; class Mammalia; order Rodentia; family Petromuridae; genus Petromus; species Petromus typicus. The sequence continues at coordinate 10,545 of PVIR01043270.1, forward strand.
TACTTGAATTAGTATAATTGTTTTACGTGTTTTCCATGATATTTGGTCTGTCAGTCCACCTGTTAATCTGTGTTTATGATAATTAACTTGAAAAAGACTTAAAAATTAAATAGATACTGCCAAAAAGTAAGAAAGAAAGAAAGACAGACAGAAAGAAAGAAAGAAAAAGAAATGGAGAGAACAGGAAAGAAGGGAGAGAAAGGGATGAAAAAGAATTAGGGTGTATTACATACGTATCATTATTTCCATAAGGAATGTATACATTATGCAGTGCAAACATGTACTAATAAAAAACAAAGAAAGAAATGGAGTCTTGCAAATGCTTCCCAAGCTGGCTTTGAACCCCTGGACTCTGGTGATCCCTCTGCCTCAGTGGCCTGAATGGTTGGTGTCCTACCAGCCTGGGAAGACACTTGCAAGTGACGAGACAGCAATGGCAGAGTTGAAATTCAGGCATAGGTTTTTCTTGGCTGAAGCCCTGTCTCTTCATCGTGTCATTTTCCCACCCAAGAGGCAGGGTGATCTCTGGCATGGTTTCCGATGAATTAAAAATTTATTCTCAGTTTCTACCCAGAAATATGTTTTTAAAAATATACAGTGTACTGTTGCTGAAATTTCATTAAGAGGGATTTTAAGAAATCATATCCATTCTTGAAATCTTTTTAGACATTTTTCACTAATTAAAATGTCAGTAACTAAAAAAAAATTCTTAGCATGGATCTCTCTGTACATTTTTAAGTGCTATCTTTAACTTCATGACATCATATTTATTTTTTTCTCTTCATTTTCCAGCTTTCCTTTGGGTTCTGGATTCATTCAGCTTAATATTTCAATGCCCTTTTGGTACTTCGGCATGAACATATCCCAAATGGTACTCTTGGCTTTTAAACCCCCAGATACAGTTTTCTACATGTGACTAGTGACAGTCTTTCTGGTTCCTTGTTGCACAAACCTAATAGTCATCTTCCAGTCTTCTTTCCTTATTCTTCATATCAGCTCCTTCAATATGTTATATCAGGGCTTGGTGGCACCTACCTGTAATCCAGCATTCTGGGAGCCTGAGGCATCACAGGTTCAAACCCAGCCTGAGTTACACAGCAACTTAGTGAGGTCCTGTTTAAAAAATGGCCAGGCATGTAGCTTCATTCAAAGGAGCAAAATGCTGACTTTAACTGTAATACTGGAAAACATATGTATAATTGTTACTTTGTATTATCCTGGGCCTCACACCCAGGACCTCATGCATATTAGGCAAATCCTCTACCACTGAGCTATCAATT
>PVIR01043271.1:0-11812 GCA_004026965.1 Petromus typicus
CGTGGTGGCTCACGCCTGTAATCCCAGCACTCGGGAGGCAGAGGCAGGAGGATTGTGATGTGAGTTTGAGGCTGAGCTCAGGGCCAGCCTGAACCACAAAGCGAGACCCTGTCTCCAAAAACCTAAAAAAAAAAACAAAAAAAACAAAAAACAAAGTTAGAGGAGACAACTTAATATCTACTCAATTTTCTAACTGGAGATAAGAAACATTAATAATCAGAATCAGGGCCAGGGATTTACCTCAGTGGTTCCAGTGCCTGTTTTACAAGGGCAAGGGCCTGGGCTTGATCCTGGTAACCACATACAACAATGCTGGGCATGGAGACTCACGCCCACCAGCAATAAGTACAACATACCCCAGTGCTGGGCCACTACACAGTGGCTCAGGCCTGTAATCCCAGCACTCCGGAGGCAGAAGCAGGAGGATTGCTGTAAATTCAAGGCTGAGCTCAAGGACAGCCTGAACTACAAAAGCGAGAATCAGAATCAAAGTATAATAAATCACCTATTAATCCTAGTAGAAAAATACCAAAATAAATATAGTATATTGGAGGAAAAAAGGTGAGTGTGATAATAGCCTCCTGTAAGAAAGGAGTCAGGAAAGGCTGAATCTGTTCAAGTATGTAGAATTCTGCAGAAGGTAAGGAGCATATGAAGACTGAGAAGAACAACACAACAGGCACCCGCAAGAATGATCACAGGGCCCAAAACAAGACGAACACATGCATAATGTACAATATCTCCCCCAGGATAGACATGTTCAACTACAGCTTGACTTTTTACCTTATCTATTGTGATTCTGTGAGGCATAGTTGCTGGTAAAATGTGTATAGTGGTGTCAATGCAACTTCCCCACACACACAGACGACACTCTCTTTTTTATAGCAGGTGAACTAAATCATGAAACAAAACACACTACACAGCTTGAATAACAAAGCTGTGTGAAGTTATGAATGCTGCTGTATTGTGGAAACAGAAGACGCCAGAACTCCATGCCACTAATTCATTTAAATTTGTTTCAAATGATGTTACAAAAATATTTAGAGCTATTTTCCAATTTACATATGTCTTAATTGAAAAGCTTTCTCTTTTAAATACAATTGCCTGTGTGGTAGGCTAAGCACTACCAGTTATTCAAAAATGTACACCTCATAACTACGTAACAGTCAATTACCTTCACTGAGCGAAAGCAAGTTTGAAGGTTAGTATGGCAGGAGAAAGGTTTATGGAATTTTAGAACACAGTGATATCTTTAAAACTAAAAGCTTTAGTGAAGACTGCCAGTGGCAGTCATGATCCTTGGCAACATGTACCAAACGCCTGGAGAAGTGGGCAGGACAAGGAAAGACATTATTAGAAAAAGGAGATTTCTCAGGTAATGATTACAAAAGTTTGCCTTGCCTTCTTCTAATATGGAGGAAATTACTGCTTTGTCTTTCTGCTTCTTTCACCACACAGTCTTGGGTTTCCAGAACTCATGACAAATATTTAGTTCAGTTATATAATGATTTAAACAGCATTTGTGCCCTACTTTAAGATTAACTTCAATTTAGCACAATTTTCCTAGTAGAAAAAGTGTAAAAATTGTACAAGTGAACTTTAGGATAATAATCTGCTGCTAAATAATCTGCTCCTAATTAGCAACCACTAAATCTGTGGAAGAATAGTTAAAGCAAAATAATAAAACCTCACACACTTTATCTCTAATATGGTTTTAGTCAACAGTTGTCAATTATAAATGATCACCTTACCTTTAAAATCAATTCTAGCTCCTTTTCCATCCTTCTTGTTCATTTTTATCTCAGAGTTGTTAGGGGCACCTTTCGAGTTCTCAAGGTAAGCTGAGCTTGCTCCTTTCTTGGAGGGATGAGGATCACAGAGTTTTGCATTAATCTTATAAAGCTCGAGGGCTTTAATAGCTGCTGCATTGTTATCCATACGGAGAAAAGTTGGACAGGAAGCACAAAACTCATTCGTGCAGGCCTCATTTCCACAGCCCTCAGTTAACTGGTGGTAGTAGCGTTCTATTAGATGCTTTGCAGCTGCTCGCTTCCTGTACCAAACATTCAAACAACAAGCATGATTAGTACAGCTCGAGATCCAAGCTCAACAGATCAATGAGGCAAAAGTTAGTCAAGCACTGAAGTCATAAAGCTGCTTATCAAAATGAGATGTAAAAAATGGAAATCCACTATCCCTAACTTTTGACTAGGGAAATATTTTATAAGAAACTAACATAATAACTGTCAGTGCTATCAAAACTACCCTTCCAATACAGTATGCTTTTGTTTAAAAAGGGGGAAGGAGTTGGTGTAATAAGTGTATATATTTAAACTGTGTACTGTAACAGCTGAAAATTCACAAGGGTTCTAGACACAAGTTGTTATTTTATCATTTTAGATATAAACATTAAGAAAATTAAAGTCTATTTAAAGCATCAGTCTAGATTTCCTTATAATCACTATTTCATTTAAACTATTTGTAAATATCTGATTTGTAGATAACACAAAATTTCTATCTGGAATGAAAAAGTATTTTCCTCAATCACATGAAAGACTTAGAGGGAATTTTACAAAAGAATTACCAGTACAAGAAAAGTCGCTCCAAAGTATCTAATGATAAATCCAAAATTTGTCACTAAACCTCTTCACTAATTTCTTTAGGAACACTGCATAGTTTAAGTTCCACTAGGATAAAAATCTTATATTCCTCTTATATTATAAAATTAAATGGAATGGATCAATGCATTATTGTGGGTATTCTAATAGAGTGACCAAGAATATTGAAGAAGGGATTGCTGAAGAATGGAATATTGAAGAAGCTGGACAGTATAATCTTTATTCAGCCCTAACACTTTATACTTCTGCTAACTGATGGTACGAAATTACCGTAATTTAAGTAGAACAGTGTACTAAACCCAAAGAAATGTAATTCATAGCTACCCTGTGAGTTGCAAATTCAAAACGATGGAAAAATTACAAGAAAAAGAATTCACCAAACTTCTCAAAACATTCCTGCATTAATCTTGCCAACATGTAGAACTGATTGACTACTGGCATTCACAACTGATGTCTTGTTAATCATGAGAGACTCAAGACAGTAGCAAACAAGTAGGTAAGGGGTATTAATATGTTCAATTTTGTCTTAAAATTAAAACTTTTGTTCTGATTCTAAACTACCAAGACAAACAACAGACTGATATTTCAAACACATCCAATTCATGATAGCACTTATATCTTCTAAATATTCCATGCAAATTTATCACATATGCCATGCAAATAAAGAAGAAAAACCCATGAAGCACACTATAAATTACATGAACAAGACTTAAGAGTTACCTACTACAATGTAGCTATAATCATTCCCACTTAGGAACTTTAAATATTACTACTCCAGATAACACTATGTAAAGTATGAAAGCAAGAACATGTAAAAAACAAGAATGAAATATATACTCTTAAAATATACTGTATATGAGTCTTTAGTACAAAAACAGGTTTATATGATACTTGTCAAACTTTGGATTTCCTTATGAAAAACAAATAGGCAATTTCTTCTTAAAAATATGAACTTGAATCAAAATCTTAAAAATGGTAAAATCCAAAAAATTAAGAGAGCCAGCTTACAGGAAATAGAACAATTTTATAAATATGCACTGTTTTTTATATCTTGGGGGGGGGAAATCACATGAAAATATCACAATGAAATAAACCATTAGCAATACTTGAACATGGCAACAGTCTTCCTGCTATATCACTACCTGACAAGTCAGTCACAAATCTGTAAGTATAGGCTGATCCCATTCCCATTTCAAAGGGTTAATAGTTATTTTGTCTGGCTGATATGATTAAATGAATTTTAAAAATCTACCTTTTTGCTTTAACATATACTTTCTAAACAAAAGATACTTGTATAGTAAAAACAATGTGAATGAGAATGTTACTAATTTCAATTCTTCACATACATGACATGAATGGCCCCAAAGTTTACTAAAGTATCCTTGTGGCTTTTTTAAAGATTACAGACTCAAAACACCAAAATATCCTAGCTCTTTTACTTAATAAAAAGGTCAGGTTTTCTCCTAAAGTAACCCAAAAATCCTATCTTATAAAAAATGCTTCTTATGTATTGAATAAATCAATGGGAACAGTGAAAATAGGACACAATGAAAAAGAATCACACCCCCATGAAATATTAGCTTCTTCTAAGTTGTTGTATAACATTAGCAACTAATCATCTATACATCAATGCTCTCATCTTCCATGAGTTTTTCAGTTCTCAATTTTAAAGTATTCTATGTAACAAACAGGGAGGGTAGTAAGAAACTAGTACTTTGCAACTGTCCACTAGAAAATTCAACACTGCCAGCTTGCTCAACTCTAGGTGCTGGTTCTTTCCCTATGTAACTTTGAAGTGAGTCACTCATCAGTAAGGGGGTTATATTTGCACAAATTATCATGGTTGTGAGAATTAAATGTATAAGATCATAAGAGCATCACTGGACATATTCTATAAACCAGACACAGGGAAGCGATTGGTTTGAGGAAGTTACTCTCAGAGTCAAGCCTGGATTCAAATCTTATTCAGTATGAAATTTGTTATATAATTCATCTGAGCATTAGCAGAAAGATAATAGAGTGAACTCTTAAGACTCCCCAAGGTGATAAAAATTACAACGAGGACAACGGCTGTTTCCTTGTACCTAGTTTACAAAAAGCTACACTGATAAAAGTCCAAAAGATCATGTCAAAGCCATTATTAAGCATTATCCTTTTCTTCCTTACTCTAATAAAACCTCAGATGATTTGATCTGTAACCCCATCCAATTTGGAGCACATTAAGATTTAGTGCATACAAGAAGCTTCTGAGAGAAGGCTGTATACTAATAATCATTTTTTGGTAAATTTAAATCCCTATAACGAAACAGTCACCAAGTTGAAAGTCATAGGCCAAATCTAACTCATCACCTGTTTACCATAGTGCACAAGCTTAGAATATTTTGCATTCTTAAATGGTTGGAAAAATGTGGACAAAAACAACTGTGTGGTCTGACATTTATAAACTACATGAAATTCAATTTTATGCCCACAGGTTTATTACAACAGAGCCAAAATCACAGATTAATGTGCTTGGTGCTATTTTCACTCTACAACAGCAAAACCGAGTAATTTTAACACAGACCATATGACCTGCAAAACCTAAAATAAATACCACCTCTGGCACTTCACAAAAACAGCCTGCCAGCTTTTAAGAGTCTAGTGCCTTCCACTGACCCCTGCCCCTGTCCCTTCTCAGGTACTGGGGATGGACCCTGAGTCTTTACACCAAGTTATATCCCCACCTCTTCTGTTTTTTGAGACAAGGTCTCACTAGGTTGCTCCACTCTCCAGGCTGGGCTGAAACTTGCAATCCTTCCCCTTCAGAGACTCAGAGTGCTGGCTTACAGGCCTGCACCACTTATTACACTTTCATCTAACTATTTCATTTCTTCACACTCTTTCTCCTCAGCAAATACACACAATGCCTTTCTCCAAGTATTACTAAAGAAGAGAGGAAAAGAAGAGAGAAGATGAAGATGAAGAGGACAACAATGATGAAGGAGGACAAGAGTAGTAGAAAGGAGAAAGAGAAGGCAAGAGATGAAGCAGAGCACTTCTCTGACTTAAGTCCCCTTGATGACACTGTTATCAGCCATTAATAATCGACCCTCCTGAAAGAGGAGACACAGCTTACCCTCGATAGTTTCTTCACATCCTAATGCCTTTTCTTGGAAACATGAGCTATCGTAGTTTAAATATACTGATCTGTTAAATAAACATGTGCCTTTCTTATTTTGTCAGTAATGATGATCAAGTGAGACCTTCGAGTGAGAGCACTCTAAAGGTTAATACAGACATTTATACTTACTCATTTAAAAGACATATTTTCCAGTTATTTTATTTCTTTGAATTAGCCCTACAAATATAAGTTCTAAAGAATGTATCACATCTAGACGGCTATAATTTCTTCTTAGACAACTGAACAGCAATCCTTAAAACTCATCTATAGGGGCCGGGGATTTGGCTCAGTGGTTCCGACACCTGTCTTGCAAGGGCAAGGATCTGAGTTCGATCCCCAGTTAACCACATACAATGCTGGACGTGACCACGCCCAGCAGCAACCAGTACCGCATACCACAGTGCCGGGCGTGGTGGCTCACACCTGTCCTCCCAGCACTCAGGAGGCAGAGGCAGGAGGATTGCTGTGATGTGAGTTTGAGGCTGAGCTCAGGGCCAGCCTGAACTACAAACAAGACCCTGTCTCAAAAAAAAAAAAAAAAAAATCATCTATACAATGAGATATAAGCCCATGTCAAGAATTAACTCTGAAGTACAGTAAAAATTTAAGACAGACCAACAATAGTACTTTGAGTGTGTGATAAAAGCAACTGCAAAAAGAATGGTTTCATACACAAGTGAGAGAAAAAGGAGAACAACCTTAGTGCCAACAACAACACTCACACAACACATGCTGACTTCTCTTTTAGACTATGAACCAAGTTAGGACTTACCAAAAAATGTAATAAAATGGACAAATCAGAATTGTAAGTTGATTGTTACTATACACAACAACTAACCTACTCTTGATGAAGGTACATACCAGAGAAATACAATAATATTATATAACGTCCAAGAAAATACACTGTCCAGAACCACTGACATGGCAGCCAGCGATACAGGCAGTGGAGAATGGAAAAGCTCTTCAAAAGAGCAAAAATATAAGCCGCAAAGATAAGCTCTATGAAAAGGCTTAAGAAATAGCAGCTGTCAGGAAGTGAAGTTATGAATGACAGTGACCAAGGAGTAAAGGACTAGAACTAAAAAGAAAAGTAACAGGACAGATGGTAACTGAGAGACAACATGAAAAATACTAGTGGATAAAATACAGAATAAAAGGAGATGAAATGGAAAAAGTAAAAAAAATATGAGTCAAGCAGAGTGATTTTACTGAAGATGAAGTAGAATGAAAATGTAAGGAATTTAAGACAGAAAAGAAAAAGAAATGGCCCATGGCCTATGTAACAAATCAGTCTGTAAAGCTAGTGATACTACTTTGTAGTGTCTCATATGTGAAGAAAATCTGTTTCTTCAGATCTAGCCTTTGTAAAATCTCCGTTCCCATTTCCAAAGCCATTTTTACGTAAGAATGTGTAGAATAAGGAATGATATCCTAAATAGTTCAAGGCCTTGTTGAAACAGATCTGAGAAACAACTGGGACACAATTATATTCAGGGTACAGTAGGGTCTATTATTAAATGGAATCAGATTAATTTATTAGACTTCGATGTTAAATCAATAATTTGGAACCAAGTACCATGAACCATCTAAAAAGCCACCAAAAGTAGTTCTAAGGATGTAGCTCACAGCACCATGGCTGCCTAGCAAGCACAAAGTCCTGAGGTTCAATCCCTCCTCTCCCTCCCCACCCTTCCCACAGTTATTTACTTAAAATAAATCCGTACATTTAACTCCTAGGAAAATATAACAAAGAACCAATAATATTCTTCCTTGAACTCTGCTAATTACCTTAATGGAAAAGAACACTTTCAAATCCATTCTATGGGATAAGGATTAATCAGACAAAACCAGACAAATTTACCAGAAAACTATAGGCAATTCAAACAATAAAGTCCTCAACAAAATGGAAACAAACTCAACAATTCATCAGAAAAAAGCAAGATCTAATCATGACGTGCAAGGATGGCTCTACATAGCATAATCAATTTCAAATACTGCATTAATTAATATGAACAACAAAACCCACAATCTCAATTGATATAAAGAAAGCATTTGACAAAAGTCTGTACATTTTTATTATAAAAACTTCAAGTGCTAGGAAAATGTGGATATTACCTAATCATAATAAAGCCCACATATAGAAATCCCACATCTACACTTTAATTCTCAATAATGAAAACCTAAAAGGGTGTACTCTAAGATCATAAATAAGACAAGGATATCCACTCTTACTGCTTTGAACCAATATATTACCAGAAATCCAACCAGAGCAATCAGGTAAGAAAAAGGGAAAATAGACAGATGTATTCCAGCAGAAAAAAAGTAAAATGGGCCTCAGCAACAATTATCATATATGGTCCACTACATAAGTCAGAACCAGGTAATAAATGTAATAACGTTCTAAGATACAAAAATCAACATTTTAAAAAATAGCTGTATTTCAGAACACTTACACGAAAATATTTCAAAATAGAAATTTATTTTTAAAACACTATTTAAAATAGAATCAGAGTAAAATACTTAAGAATAAACCAAAAGTAAATCAATAATATCCTGAAAATTGTAATTATTGAAAGAAATTAAATATGAATTTAAAGAACACTGTAAGATAGCACCACTATTTACTTTACAGATTCAATTCAGTTTTTAAAAAATTCCCAAGGTATTTCTTTTTTTTACACACACACAAAAATATCCTAAAATATACCAAAACACGGATGGACCATTAAAAAAAAAAATCAAAACAATCTTGGAAAAAAACAAACCCACATTTTCTAAATTCAAAATACATGACAGAGTTACAGAAGTCAAAATAGAGTGGTGGTAGCACAAATAGATAAAGAGACCAGTGAACATAATATAGGATACCTAAATAAACTCATGAATATTGTCAAATAGTCTTCAACACAAACGTGCTAAGGCTACAGAACAGAAAGGGTAGTTAGGCACTACAACAAACTATACTGGAAAGCTACATACACACATGTACAAAATAATAAAAGTTGATCCTAAACCTTACATCACAAACAAAAATTAAGTAAATTATGAAAATAAACTCAAAAATTAAACTGGAGCAGATAACATACAAGGGAAGTTTCATGGCATTATTTGAAAATGATATTTTAAAATATGACATAAAAAGCACAGAAAACCCAAACAAATAAACAAATCAAACTTTAAAATGTCTGCAAAGCAAAAGAAATAACAAAGTAAAAAGGCCACCTACAAACTAGGGAGAAATTATTAGTATACCAAGTGGTTAATATAAAAAACTACAACACAACAAAAAGAACAAAATTTCCAATTGAGCTAATTAAAAAATGGACAAAGGATTTGGACTAGAATAATCAAATGGGCATGTGGAAAGATATTCAACATTAACAATTATTAGGGAAATGAAAACCAAAACCACAATGACATATCCTTTCATGCCATAAGGATGACCAACATCAAACACCTTAGGGGTTTGTCAAGAATTAAATATACAGTTATTTTTGGTTTCACACGCAAAGAGCCTTGAAGTTGCCAGTGACTCTTAACAATGAGCAAAAACTAACAAACTGAAAATCCAATTAATCATAGCACCACAGAGCACATGAAATCAAAAAGCAAATGCCTGCCAGCAAACCTGGGAGAAACAGACAAAGGAACACAGAATCACTTCACCTGGGGAAAATAACATAAGCAGAAACCACAAGGGAACCAATGTAGAGGTACAAAATCCCTTAACTGCAACTGATGAATAAATAAACCATCCAATGTGCATAGTTAAAAATAGGGGACCTCCAAACTGTTGTAAGCTTTACCTCCAAAATCTTCCAAGCAGAGAAGGTAAGGAACCATTCTGAAATACAACAACGGAGCACTCTGTCCTCAACAAGGTCAAACTTCAGGAGAAACTAATGAGCCAGAGCCCTGTCCATTGGAGTTAAGGGAAAGCCTAACTCTACTAAGGCAAAGGACATACCAAACTCCAGGCCACTTTATCCATTCTGTTCCTCCCGAAGGGATAGGAATGGTGAGACTGTGAATCCACTTGTGAAATCTCCCATCCAAGCATTCATGGTCAATAAAGACTGAGACCTAATCAGAGGAATACAGAATGCTTCTCCTGTACATACATCATACAAAATCAGACCTCATCATACAAAATCACAGGTCCATTCATAGTACTTCCTTTAACTTGGTACATCATATCCCAGTTATCAAGAAAGAGTTATAAAGGAAAGTAGAAAATAAATTGTTTGAAGGACTGGGGATCTAGCTAAGTGGTTCCGGTGCCTGCCTGGCAAACACAAAGTCTGTGATCTCTGGTACCACATATCACAATGCTGGGCATGGTGGCTCACACTTGTAATCCTGCACACTAGAAGCAGAGGCAGAAGGACTGCTTTGAGTTTGAGGCTAACCTGGGCTACATTAGTGAGTTCAGGGCCAGCTTGAACTACAAAATGAGATCCTGTCTCAATAATAATAAAAAACAGTTTGAAGAGACAGAGCAGGCATTAGAATTAACACGCAGACATGCTTGAATTACAAACTGAGAATTTAAAATAACTGATTAACATGCTAGGGGCTATAGTGAACTGAGACATCATGTAAGAGGAAAGCAATACAGACTGACATGAATGAGATGGACATGGAGTCGCCTGTTCCATGCATCTCCCACCTATGTAAAGGGACAACAAAATACTATACTCTTACTGGAGGGACTGAGAAAGAAGTCCACTGAAGAGCAGCAAGAAAGTGGTGAGATCTCCTTAGAGTATGAAAACCGTGGATTGCTCCACAGGACAGTGAGACATCGTGCTTCTACTGCAGTGTCTGCCCCTCTCATATGGGCTCCAAGTCAGGCAGACTTCTCCCTATAGGAAAATGCAGGACACAACAATGGCGCCCAAAATCTGGATACAATCAAGACGTGCTTCAATAAATACATGTATAACACCAAGAAGAAACCCTAAGGTAAGCTGGGAGTGGTGGCACACACTATAATCCGATTACTACAAGTTTGAAACCAGCCTAGACTACAAGGTGAGTTCAAAACCAGTCTGAACTACATAGTGAAACCCTGTCTCAAAAAAAACAAAAACAGGGCCAGGGATTTAGCTCAGTGGATCTGGCATCTGCCTTGGAAGCTCAAGGGCCCTGGTAACCACACACAACAATGCCCGGTGTGCTGGCTCCCACCTGTAATCCCAGTACTTGGGAGGCAGAGGCAGGAGGATTGCCGTGAGTATGAGGCTATCCTGGAGTACATGGTGAGTTTAGGGCCAGCCTGAACTATAAAAGCAAGACCCTGTCTCAAAACAATAACAACAACAACAACAAAAAAACCCCAAACAAAAAAGAAACCCTAAGTAAACTATGCACTTTGGATAAATACTACATAAGAATGTAGGTTTATCAATTCTAACACATGCACCACTCTGGTGGGGGAATGCTGATAATGTGGGTGTTTACGCACAGGGCAGAGGGTATCATTTTGCTTTGCAACTATTTGTTATTATAGAACGAAAAGTGCTATAAACTAATATTAAGTCTACAAAGCAGAATTCGCATATGATTCAGTAATCCTCCTGGGTATATAACCCTCCAAATAGAAACAGGATCTCAAAGAGATTTTGTACACTCATATTTATCACAATGCTATTCACAATAGACAAGTGCAAGAGATGTAAGTAACCTAAATGTCTATCAACAAATGGTTAATGTGGTACATAAATACAATGAAATGCTATTGATTTTTTAAAAAAGAAATCCTATACTATAACATTAATCAACTTTTAGTACATAGTACTATGAAAAATAAGCCAGTCAGAATAAAACAAATACGTCATGCTTCCACATCCATGAAGTATCTTAAATTTCAAAAAGGCAGAATGAAATTTGCTAAGGGATGGGAAGAAGAAAACAAGAAAGTAATCATACAAAGGATATTGAGTTTCATTGTCTTACAAGATGAAAAGTTCTACAGATGTGCTACACAACAACGTGCTGACAGTTAACATTGTAGTACTGTATGGTAAAACAT
>PVIR01043272.1:0-11808 GCA_004026965.1 Petromus typicus
TGCACAGAAAACTCATGGACACAGTGCTCCTAGGGTAAGATGTTATCTGCTGAACACAACCCAGAGAATACAGGCCTCCGGAAACAGGAAGGACCAGCCCCATGAGATAGTCATGCGTTCACTGGCTTTGCTGCTTCATGATGATATGCTTCCTGACCCCTGTGCTTCTCAGTACTGAAAGTGGGCTGACTGCGAGACTGCCGAACCCATGCACTAGAGGCAGCTCCTCCCAATCTCCTTGTACTCTGAATATCATCTCTGCTTCTCTTTATTCCTGTTGTTCCCTCCTGCAGGTTCAAGGATTTGATCAACCCTCGACCCTCCTTACCACCAAGTCAATCACCCAGTCCTAGCAATGTGACTCTATGAACATTGCACACATTTGTCCAGAGTCTTCTTTCTCCAGGGCCGCCTCTGCATACTGGCCAAGTGGCCCTTTTTGGGACCTCACAGAGCTGTTCAATGGGCTGCTAGCTGTTCTTTCTGCCCCAGTCCGACTCCTTCCCTACACATAGGTTGGGTGTGACTTGAATGTCCCGCACAGGTCCACGTGGTAAAGCTGGAGTTCTCGTGCAGTACTACTGGGAGGCAGCAGAAGCTTTGGGGGTGGGACAGTGGGACCCTGCCTGCCCTCTCCTCTCCCTGCTGGGACTCAGCATATAACCCTCCACTCACACCCACTCTGTCGTGCTACACTCACTGAAGGCTACACTGACAGAAGCTGGGAAATCTCAGACTGGGCCAGCAGGTTATCAAACTCCATAAATCTGCTGCAGTAACACAGAGTTGACTAACAGAACATTAAGCCATGGTGTCTGTTTTTAGAGGATTCAGATTCTGGAAATTGAAGCCAGAGCCTTCATGGTGAACTACATACCCAGCCCTTCTTAACTTTTTTATTCTGAGACAGGGTCTCACTAAATAGTCCAGGCTGGGACTGAACTCCTTGAGTCTCCCAGTGTGCTGGCATATGTGTCGCCGTGCCAGGCTTCCATGGATTTTCTTGAACAGCAGCTCAAGCCTGTCACCACCCCGTCCTCAGAAGCCCCACAGGCCCCAGCCCTGGACCTTGATCCAAGGTCAACCCCAACCCCCAGGCTCTATCCACACTCTCCCTGGGAGTCCTGAACATCTCCGCTCTCAGCCTGTCTTCCTCCTCCCATCCTGCAGGATCTGCATCGGCAGATGCACCTAAATACACCCAGGGCCCTTCGTCTGTCCTACACAAAACCCTACATCCTCCCCAATAACCACATCTGTATGCTAATTTTCTGAATCCTTCATTAAACGCTTAGTCCCATAAGAAAGTCTGTCTACTTTCTGCAAAACTGTATCTTCTGCACCTAGAGAGTAACTGGCACCCAGCAGGCACTAAAAAATACTTTTAAAAGTCATAAAAATGCATGGTAGAAGAATACTTCCCGTTCTTCTCCTTCCTTTTCAGTATTTCACCCACAGGCATATCACAATTTGAACCAACAACTGAAATCTATTTGGATCCAGGGCCCTAAAATTTTCTTTATGCTCTTTGAATTTAACAATCATGGGAATCATTGTAAGAATAATTCTGAACAACTGCCTGGCACCAGAGAGCTAATAAAGAAAGTTTATACGGACTATGTTGTTTATCCTTCTCTACAATCTGTAATACAGTCCTTATTTTGGCAAAACACATAATTTAAATAAATGACCAAAAAAATATAAAAGTAAAATAAGATAAATGTACCATAAACATTATTATGCTCATTTTATAGATAAAGGCTTTTCATCACTAAAAAAGTGAAGCTTAGAAAATTTTAACAATTTGCCAAAAGCAAACAATAATGGTTAAGCAGGATTCTAGGTTCCATGGGAAGTAAAAACACTAAAGACAATTTGTTTACAATATTTTGTCTTTTCATCCTATAATTACTTATCTGACACTGATCACCTGCAAGGTAAAAGCCAGACGGAAAGCAGCCCATAACCTCAGTCTCCTCCACATCTGGTAAGGCACATTTCTCCCTCTTCCTGTGGTGGAAACCCTGCAGTCAATTAAGCTTGACTTAGAGGGAGACATTAAGAATTATAAATTATGTGCACTCTACAGTCCTATAATTCATTCTGTGCTAGTGACACTAAAGATGATTAATTCTAAATATCCATACAGCACAGTGTCAGAAAACCAAGGGGTCTTCCTAGAGCTGATGGATCACTCACCAGTTCCCAGTTTCAATGAGAGGTGTTATCTATCATAAAAATATTATATTTCATTCTAGAATATAAGGAATATTTTAACCTATCTTATGGGACTGCCTATACATGCTGATAATTGTCACAGTTCTTTAGGGAATGTTGTAAAGAGAGCATGAGTCTGCTCTGACACGTTTGCTTCATGCTATCTTCAAGTATATTTACCCGACCTCCTATTTCCCCTTTGCTTTCCCTCTCTCTTTCCCCCACGTACAACATGGTAAGTCCAATGGCACAGGTAATAAATAGAAGTGGTTCTGTGATAATCAGTTACATTAGGCAACATGAAGAAAGCCTATGAGAAAGGTTCTGCCTCAGAACTCTGAGCACAGAACAAAAGAGATCATCTGGAAGGAGACAAGGTGCACATGCGCATTCAGTAGCCCGGGACACAGGGAAAGAGAGCTCTCCCATGTCTCACTTCTCTCCTGCCCGTCAGTATCTGAGGCTCTGACATCAATGAGCCCTCTGTCAAGGGCGGAGGACTCCACCCTGTGGGCTGCCATCTTGCTCTTCCTGCATTCTGGGTCCTTCACACTCTTCCTCTTCACAGGATTTCAGCGTCCACACCTCTGAGTCCACTGAGGGCAATGCCCGGCCTACACTGGACCCGGTTAGCATTTGTGGATCCTTAGCACGCTTTTTCATTCAGTTTCTCCTCCCAACACCCCAAACTACTGATAAAGCTCAGCTTTATCACATAATTCTTTATGACTGGCACAAAAGACAGGAGAGCCATATTATCCCATCTCAATTAAAAGTTTACATATAGGAACAAAAAGTTCTATAATATGCAAAGGCTAACCGTACTGAAAATCTATGATCCAAATGCTCCACAAGCTGAAACTTTTTGAGAGCTGACAAGTAAAAAGCTCAACACGTGGCATCATGTGAGAGGTCACAGTCAAAGCACAGGTGTACTAAAAATATTGTATAAGATTATCCTCAGGCTATGCGTACAAAGTGCACATAAAAAAATGAATTTTGTCTTTAGACTTGGGTCCTATTCCCAAGATACTTCTTTATTAAATACACACATATTCCAAATTACAGATAACTGGAAACCTAAAACACTTCTGGTTCCAAGCATTTAGGATAAATGGTACTTGGCTTATTGAAAATTACTGAACAATCATTTCTTGGATAAAAAGCAAATGGATCAGAGTCTAACAGGATGAAAACACAACAATGCCTTCCACCGAACACAAAGAATATTTCCCATGGGGCCGGGGATTTAGCTCAGTGGTTCTGGTGCCTGTCTTGCAAGTGCAAGGACCCGGGTTCGATCCCCGGTAACCACATACAATCCTGGGAGTGGCGACTCATGCCCAGCAGCAATCAGTACCACATACCACAGTGCTGGGCGTGGTGGCTCACACCTGTATTCTCACCACTCGGGAGGCAGAGGCAGGAGGATTGCTGTGATGTGAGTTGGAGGCTGAGCTCAGGGCCAGCCTGAACTACAAAGCAAGACCCTGTCTCAAAAAAAAACCTGAAAAAAAAAAAAAAGAATATTTCCCATTGCTGGACCCCTAATTTCCAAGGATGTTTCACCAGCTTCAATAGATTAACAGGGGCCAGGATGAAGGAGATGCAGCTAGAATCCAAGCATAGACAGACACGGCCCCACTGTGCCCGAGGCCCTCTTGTCAAACAGAGGTAATAAAACTAATCCATACATTGATCAGTGGGTTTAAGAAGCAAATGAGATAATGAATGCAGAAGAGTTTGAAATTATTACAGTGCTTTATCCGAGTCAAATATCATTAATATTTGGACAAAAGGCAATCAAGACATCCACAACACAGAAAGCAAAACCCCTTCTCACTACAATATCATATTGAGGAGTGTATACCAGTCCCTATATAGTTTAGGGTTTTGCAGCAGTATTGTTTTTAAATGATAAAACAAAACCGAGTTGAAAATTAATTAATTTACATTTTAGGAGACTAGCTAACAAATTACAGTACTTCATACAATGGAAAACTATGTGATAGATCTAAATGTTCAGATAAAGAAACAAGGGCCCCGGGATGCAGCCCAGTGGCACTGCGCCTGCCTGGCAAGCGCAAGGTTCTGAATTTGATCCACAATTTGATCCAAAAAAAGGAAACAAAGCACACATGTTCAACGAAAAGAGTAAGTTATAGAAGAATATGAGTAATATAATCTCTTTTGCATAAACAATATGTGCATGTGAACATTTTTAAGGCTATCTTAGGCAGAAAGTAGGGAGAATTTATATGCTTTATTGATTAGAGGTTTTATAAACATATATCCTTCTTACTGTAAAATATTGTTTTTAAAATACTGACAACATTGTTCTTCCTCTTCTTAACTATGCACATGAAAAATGAAAAATTAAAACACTGACAGGCCGGGGATTTAGCTTAGTGGTTCCGACGCCTGTCTTCCAAGTGCAAAGGCCCGGGTTCGATTCCCCGGTAACCACACACCATACTGGGTGTGGAGACTCACCCCAGCAGCAACCAGTCATCTTTCAACAAATCTGACCTGTAGACTTTAGTCTCTGCCCAATTCTGTCCTGATCAAGAGCACTCTGAATGGCAGGTGTTTTTTTTTTTAAATCACTGTACATATTACAGCGTTGAATTGAATCTACTCCAGCAAAATCGGGGTCTCAGACACTAGTCCAAATTACCCCCACAGACAACTCAGAAAGCTGCGGATCTTTTCATATGCAGCCTGCAGGTTTCTCTTAATGAACTCAACTTGTCTCCGCCTTCCAAAAGATATCAGACCTGAAGACTGCACACCTGGGTACAGAGGCAGTGTCTGCTTTACAGTGACAACTTCCAGAAGTGCCAGGACCCTCTGGAACGGAGCTCTCCTGTTTCGGAAGCAGAATGGCGGGCCACTGACCACCCCTGCCGACGCACCCTCAGCCGCCTCTCCCTTCAGTTTCACCAGGACTCTTTGGAGTCTGCATGAAGTTGTCTCCTTATCTCTCAACTAGTTAAATTTGCTGTTAGAGAACTGCTAGTTTTTAACTTCGTATGTAATAAAATTGTACTTTTAGGTGAAAATGAATTATTCTTCAGATTACATGTTTTCTTTTTTTTCCAAACATTTACATTTTAAGCAGTTCTCTCTGACTAGTATTCACAAGTCTCACAGAGGAAGGAAGTCCTCATTAATAATGGAACACCATCTCTTAACATCAAGCATATTACATTTTCTTAAATATTAAAGGTTATGGCTAACAGCATCTCATCCTTTTACTGTGAAAACATTGGTAACTTTGCAAATTCAACATGCCATTTCCTATCCATGTAATTGTTTGAGCATCCTTTGAACTCATGAAAGAAGAATATATGAAAACTACATATCACAATTAATTTTAAAATATACACACCCAATAAAAGTGAAGCCATTTTTACCTACCTGGTTGGAAAAGATTTTTCAAACTAGCTAGAAGCATAATATTCAACCCTGGTCTGTGTTGGGCAACACTGGCACCCCCTCTGGGGGAGCACTTCAGAACAAGCCCCTGCAAGGGAATTTTGCATTGTGCAATACATTTCAGAGCTGCTAAAAAGAACTTTTTGCCTTACTAATCTCCTGCCACAAGTCTGCACAAAGGAGATCATCAGGATGTAAAGATTTATGCCCAGGAATTTTTATCAGAGAACTGTATACATGAGAGAAGGAAGTAGAAAAACCTAATGTATAATAATAAAAAAATTCAAATCATTATTTATAGAGCCATTATATTGCTAGCATCTTAATAATATTCAAGTATACTGGGAATCACAATGTGTTGTAATGTCAGATGAAAAAATAAGCACCTGATTATAACTGTTTTCAAATTATACAATAGGATATTTGCACATTCAGGTCTGTGTGTATACATGGGTACCAGGCACACACATACACTGAGAAAATTCTAAAAGACCTTAATAATGTTTATTCCCAAGACACAGAAGAAACATTTCTATTTTCTTGTACTCAGTTTCTTTGAATTCTTTTTAGTAAGCATTTATTATTCCTCATGCTCAACAAGTTGGCTACTCTCATAAAAATCAGGAGATAACAAAAGTGTGGGCATGCAGCTGCGTGGGAATGTGAAGTGGGCAGGTCACTATGGGAAATAGCAGAGCAGGCTCCTCAAAAAAATTACAGATAGAATTATTATGTGATCCAACAATACACTTCTGGACATATATCCAAAAGAACTGAAATCAGAGTTGTAGAGACATCTACATTCGTGTTCATAACAGCAGCATTCATAACAGCCAAGAAGCATGAGCAACCCAAGTGTTTACTGATGGACACATGGATTAAAGAACTACATATATTTGCAGTGCAATGTTATTCAACATTACAAAGAAATGAAATTCTGGTACGTGCTACAAAGTTACAGGCTGAATTATGAGCACCTCCAACTCTTAGGCTGATGTCCTAATCGCCATACCCCAGCATGTGACTGGACTTGGGGAGAGGCCCTCTACAGAGGTGATTACATTAAAATGAGGTCAGTAGGGTGGTCCCCACACCGACCTGACTGGTGTTGGGATAAGAAGAACAAAGCTGGACATGCGGTTGAGCACACAGCGGAAGGGCATGTGAGGAGGCAGAGAGAGGACAGCCAACAGCAAGCCCAGAGGGAGACTGCAGAGGAAGCTGGCCTGACCCACACCTGGCTATCTAGAGGGAGAACAGGTCTGGCTCAAGTCAACCAGGCTGCAGTGTTATATTAGGACAGCCCCAGCAAGTGAATACACCGATGCTGCATGAGCTAAGCCAACACAGAAAGACATGAGCTGCGCAACTCCACCTCACACGGCATCTAGAGAAGTCCCTCTCCTTGAGACAGAAAGGAGAAGCGTGGCTGCCAAAGGCTCCGGACAGGGAAGCCAGATTTTGTTGTTTTAATAGACATAGTATTTCTATAAGAGTTCTAGAGTTTGATTTCACCACAATGTGAAGATATTTAACATTACTGAATTGTATTTAAAAATAGTCAAGAAAACAATGAGAATCGAGATGTGTCATGTACTGGTATAAACTCTCAATGTTGAATGTGATCATAATGTATACATATAAAATGTACCAATGAAATCAATTTTTTAAAAATTTAAATTTAAAAAATGCTGAAGAAAGGGAATCTGTTGTTGTGTATTTCACCACAATTTAAAAAATAAGGTGACAGATTTAAATTTTAAAAGTACTGTTTCACAGTTATATATTATTAAGATTAAGACTTTGCTTAAAATAGGGTCTCATTATATAGTCTAGGCCAGCCTTGAATGAATTATGTAGCCCAGAATAGGCTTGAACTCACCATGTATCCCAGGCTGGCTTTAATTCACTATGATTCTCCAAATTCAAGGCCAGCCTCCCAAGTGCTGAGATTATAGATGTGTATCATAACAGCTGGCTCACATTTTATTAAGATTTAAAACAAAATACAACATTTGTAAATTTTCTTGCCAGTTATCAGCAGTAAAATAATAGCACACAATTCAACCTAACTTTGAAACATCATTTGTCACTAGGATATTTAAATAGCAAGGGATTACTACATACCTATTAGAATAGCTAAAGTTAGAAGAGCTATCACTACCAACTGTTGCAAAAAAGAAGCTGGTTGGAATATAAAAGACTGCATAGGAAATGGTTTGCCAACATCTTAAAAACTAAATATAGCCTCACTCCACAATCCAGAAATCATACTCATAGGTATTTACCCCACCATTTTGAAATTCTACACACAAAAGTCTATACACAAATTCTTCTGAGGCTTTTTGTTCATAATCTTTACTCATAATCATCAAAACCTGATTACTTATTCATAATCATCAAAACCTGAAAGTGAGCAGTCCTTCGATGTCTGAAGGAAAAACCATCCATGTGATATCTGTAATACAGTATTGTTTAGCAACAAAGAGAAAAAAGCTACCAAGCTGTAGAAAGACACAAATGAATTTTGAATGTGTATTGGTAAGTGAAAGAAACTAGTTTGAAAAGTTACACTGATGATTCTAATTACAAGACAAAGCAAAACTATAACATGGTTTGCAGCACTTGGTGGTGAGGAAGCAGAGAGGGTTGAACAGGTAGCACACGGGTGCTGTCACGGGGCACTAAAACTATCCCACACTATTTTGTAGTGGTGAATGTAAGATATGGAGCATTTTTTAAAAGTCACAGAACTTCATAGCATAAAGAATAAACCTTAAATCTCATTTAGGTCAGGGATACTGGGAAAGAAAGCAGAAAGTGACCCAAAAAAATAGGTGCTAATCTAAAAACTTTTGGAAAAAGTGGAGTCTAAGAAATAGACAAAAAGAATTTGCAAAGGGCAGTGTCAGTGTCCTTGGGCTGATAAGCCTGTTTCCCAAGGGAACACAAGGTAACAACTGTGAAACTACTACACGAGTGCACCGGAATTGAAGAATTAAGTAAACAAGTGGGTGGTGAGTGGTGGGACCCAGGTTTCCCAGTGTGGCAGTGGGAGGTGGCAGAGAAGCAAGGGGAGGAAGCTCACACAATTTGTGAAGTGCATGAATGAACCAGCATGAACTCAGGTTTCTTAGCTGAACAGACCTAGGAACACCAACCACAATGTATATACTTAGCACCCAGATTTTGGTTTTTAATAACATTCTTTTTTTCCTAAGAGGTCACTAAAACACTTCTGTTTTTATACTTTGTTGTTGTTGTTGTTGTTGTTGTTGTTTTGAGACAGGGTCTCGCTTTGTGGTTCAAGCTGGCCCTGAGCTCAGCCTACAACTCACATCACAGCAATCCTCCTGCCTCTGCCTCCCGAGTGCTGCGATTACAGGCGTGAGCCACCACACCCCACACTGTGGTATGTGGTACTGGCTGCTGCTGGGCTGAGTCTCCACATTCAGTATTGGTATGTGGTTACCGGGGAATCGAACCCGGGCCCTTGCGCTTGCAAGACAGGCGCCAGAACCACTGAGCTATATCCCCAGCCCTCTTTTTATACTTCTGATATAACTGTGTGGGGTGGGGTTACTTTCATATGCTCTGAGCAAAATAATGTATTACAGACTATTTATGCAAATACAGATATGAGAATACAACTGATTTGATGAACCTCTACAGGAAAGGTCTTAACAAACATAAAATAGCAAATCCTCTTACAATGTTTTTGGTTTAGAAAAAAGTTTAGTTCCATTCTTCATTAAAAGGAAGGGGGACCACTGGGAGAAATATTCTACTAGAATTGCTATAATGGTGACTATATGTCAAAGGGTTATGGGATCCAACTGAAAGACCTCCCAATGGCTAAAGCTGGGACAATCTGAAATAAAGTAGTACTGGGTCATAACCCAAAGTACAAAATGAATATCCATGATTCCATGCTGATAAAATAAAAGATTAAATAAATAAATCAAGGAAGAAGAACAGATGAATCTCCTATGGAGAAGAATTCCAAATAACTTTCATAGCCATTCCATACTTTTAATCACAACTCTGTACTCTAAGAACTGCAGCTACATATAACAATAAAAATAAATCTCACCAATATAACACTGAGTAAAAGAAGCAACGGAGAATATCTACCATATGATTACATGTCTGTGTCACACAAACCTAGCAATTACTATACATTATCATCTTGGAATTCAGCACAGAGGTTGTCCCTGCAGAGGGATAAGGAAAGAGCTTAGCAGGATGCCCAGGGAAGCGTCTGGGATTCTGGAAATGTTCTACTGAATTTGATCATGGATCCTTGTTCTGTCAATGTTCTAATCAACTCAGCAACTCGAACTTGATCACTACCTCACACTGCACACAAAATCAAACAGTCAGTGCAGGCAGGGAAGGAGAAGCCTGATTGTAATGTAAGAATTAAGTTTAATTTTTTTCCATAGCTTGTTCCATCTGACTTAGCATGAATGGTTGAAAAAACCATCTTTCTCCCACTGTTCTGCAGTGCCAACTTTTATTACAAATCTAGTCTTTATAAATATATATATACACATACACATCATGCAGGTACTGTACACATAACACTTCCATCCCATTTGTTCTACCGTTGGCTTGCTAATCTTGACCCTTGTGTTCTTCAGACCTATTCTCTAATTAGTTTGCCAGTTCCCACGCAAAATCCTCCTCACAACTGCTGGACATGACTTGGGGAGCAAGTGAGTCGCACCCTCGGAGATGCCAGCTCCAAACCTCCTGGCTATGTGAGGGAGCACAGAGACAGGGCTTTATTTCATGGGTCCTCAAATGAAGTCAATGCTAGAATGAGCATTTACAAGGACACAGAACAAACCCCCCTCACATCAACACATTATGAGCACAGAGGGTGAGCAGGAAATAAAACTCTTAATTTTTAAAATTCTACAGAAAGTTTGAGGTGGGTGGGAGAGTTAGAGGACAAAGATTTAAGATCAACCTTGGATTATGTAACTGATGTCTTACTGTGATCACTGTGGACGTGCTGTAATGTCTGAGCGATGACGTTGTGCTAAAATAGACGCACACACAAATATCAAATTATGACTTAGTAATTCCTTGCAACTCACTCAAATTAACTCAAACTACCAGGTGGTAGAACCTGGAAATGAATTTAAAATCTCAAAAGCAGTACTACCTGATATAAGCAACACACAAGTGGAATTTCAAGTTTTGATTTTGAGAATGGGAAATGATATCGAATTTTACTTCTAACATTAGCTTTGAATAATAATTCTAATTTGCAAAAAGACCTATATTTTGTTAACAAATCTGCATTTGCCATTTGTTATTTTTTTTGGACAATAAAATCAACAGAAGCTTAGAACTCATCAGGATTAATTTAAGAAGACACAAATTCTTATGCCGTTTCATAAAACTTTTTAAAGAATTTTTTATGTATATAAAATTAAGACTTACTATATAATCAAATGATGTAGCAAAAAAATGAACCTTTATCTAAAGTCCTATGATTCTTTAACATTAAGCCACTGCTATATACCATAAATAATGCTGGGGAATTCTCACGGTATATGGTACACAGGGCACGGAGTTATTTTGATTTAGTTTTTGATAAGAAGTGAAGCAGCAACTTGTTACTTGAGACTGGCAAATCAATAGCAAATGCTTGTTCTCAGACTGGTTATCACTCCAGTCATGCAAGGAGCTTGAGAAGCTGACATATCAGCATTGACAGAGGGATTGCTCTATTTGTTTTCCAAAGGTTTTCCTGCAGGACTCTGGGTTTAGTTTTATGTCATGGAAAATCAATTTCTTCATTCAACTTGTCAATCAGAAAACACATACAGAAACAATGATTTCATGACAACACATAAAAGTGCACTGAATAATATTGTAAAATGAAATAAACAGAAAAGGAAATACCTTTTATATAAAATATATATATGTAACAAAGAATTAGCAAGCATACATAATTAATATATGCAAGAATAGGCACTTAAATACAAAAATAAAAGTAAATATAGAAATTCAATCTAGCCAGCAAAAATCACTTGAAGAGACTTACCATCATGCCCAGTTTTCAAATACATTAAGCTCTTTGCATCTCAGAAGTTTTTACAAACAATCCTTAGAAGGACTGGTTTCTTCCAATAAAGG
>PVIR01043273.1:0-11817 GCA_004026965.1 Petromus typicus
GAGGATCTTTGTGTCTGAGATTTGGAGTGTTTCCTCATCTCTGACCTGCCCTGTTTTCTGGCACTGTTTGTTCCAAGTTACTTTCCTTTTAATAGTTAGGAACCTTAAAATAGCAGTGTTTCCTGGGTTGCTCTTTGCAGTCTGTATTGGGACCAATACAAGTTGACTGGATGTGCTTCTGCAGTTACTGTGGAGAAAAATCAGACTCTGACCTGCTAACCTCAGTCCTTGAGCGCTCATCCGGTTAGGCCAGTAAGCTCTAACCCCGGCGCAGATTCAGTGACGCAGACTTGGTGCCGCATTCACCGCTTACCGAGCCGCCCGCTGCTAAACTCAGTCCCTGGGCGCTCTTCCGGCATGGGCCTGGAGGCCAGTAAGCTCCAAACCCGGTGCAGATTCAGTGGCACAGTCGCTGTTTCCCGAGCGGCCCGCTGCTAACCTCAGTCCCTGAACGCTCCTCCGGCGTGGGCCTGGAGACAAGTAAACACCAAACCCAGTGCAGATTCAGTGACGCAGACTCGGTGCTGCAGTCACCGCCTCCCGAGCCAACCGCTGCTAAACTCAGACCCTGGGCGCTCCTCCGGCGTGGGCCTGGAGGCCAGTCAGCTCTAACCCCGGCGCAGATTCAGTGATGCAGACTCGGTGCTGCAGTCACTGCTTCCCGAGCAGCCTGCTGCCAAACTCAGTCCCTGGGCGCTCCTCTGGTAGAACATGATTTTCTTTTAAGCACGTGGAGAACAGATTCATCTGGTGAAAACAAATAAATAGAACAAGTCTCAACAGTGTCAACAGTGATGTTACACTGTTTCATCTGTTTCATTTCACTAGTGGCAAAGACAACTGTCACCCATTCTAGCAGTCTATACAGCACTGTGGAATTATGATCCAGACTCTTTTCAGGTAAATAATTGGAAGCACATCCACGGAAGGTTGTACCTCAAGCCCTCCTCAAAGTACATTGCAAAGGCTGTAGGTAAAAAGCATAGAAGCTGGTCCTTCCCCATCTGCAAAGTTTACAAATTGTTTAAAAATGGGAACTTTTAATGCCATAAGTTTGCATATATAAACATAGATAAAATGGTTAATTTCAAATTATTTTATCTTTATCACATGTTTATAAAGGAAACTCACCAAGTGTCAGTTCAGGGAGAAAGCTAGGAGAATAAGTCCAAAAATAATCTTATTTTTCAGTACCTACTTTAGGAAAAATGTTTTCTACTTGAGACCACAGTTACACTTCTCAAGAACTCTCACAGGATCTACTAGCACTCTGAACTCAGAGGTTCCATGTCCATTTCTTAGCACTGTGAAGTTGTCAAGTTTATCTTTGAAAACAGAAGTAAGTGGGAAAGAAATAGTAAAAGGTCATAGTGAGGTCCTATACTGTGGGGAAAAAAGTATCGAACATGTCAATCGTATTCCCACTTTTCTAAGACTTTCTCTATATTCCTCTGCTGAGCAATTTACTGAGTATTAAGAAAGCACAGCTTGAATCTAGAAACTCATGCAAATAAAAGAGAAAAAGTACAGATTACTCACTGATTTGCTGGCCGATTGGCTGCAGTCACTATGAACTTGTCTTCCTCAAGGAGGATAAGGCTCATTTTCTGTTGGATATGGTATCCAATCCAAAAAATATTTTAACCTGAATCTGACTATAGTTTTTCTAGGGATGAACTAAATGTGAAAGAGAACCTTCTAATATATTCTACCTGAGATATGGCTTTTATTTAATTATTAAGAAACAAAATAATTTTTCTATACCATAGTAAAGAAAAAAGATTAGTTTCAGAAACAATTCCCCATATCCAGATAATAGTGACTTATTATAAAAATAGAATGCAATGAATGTGTTCTTCATTATTTGCAATTTTTTTCTCACTGGCCAGGACTTCGTAGCCAGCAGCACAATGCAAATATCAACTTTGAGAATCTACCTTAAAACCAGATTAACAGAAACTCTGAAAATGCATCAACATCAAAAGTTGGCCTATGGCACTTATGCCTTTTTATAAAATCAGTGAAAAACTTTCTTCCTTGTATACAATCAAAAAAATCTTCAACAGGTAATTATGGGTGAGCTAAAATTTATTGTATGTGTGTATTTTCTCGTCACAAACCTCCTGAATAGCCAGAGTTCTTTTCCTACCACTTGTGCAACCAAGAAGCAAAAGTATGGACTATAACTGCTTTGAGGCCACTGAAATATTTGCTCATAGTACTGAGGACACATACTTCATCTTCTTATAAAAACTCACATAGAAACTTCAACTTACAATTTTTTAAAAAATTTTTAATCTTTATGGGTACATTACATAAACGCATCATGATTGTACTACATAATGGGGATTTGTACCAGTATAAGACACAACTTAATTCTCATTTTTTCCCATAGCCCTACCCACCCTACCGCCCCCTCATATACATAAAATTTGTTTCCTTACTTTTTTGTTATAATTTCATCATTTTCCCCCCTTCACCCTATTTTACATTGAGCATTTTCTATTTCACAATATATAACATACAATTCTAGGACTCATTTACATCTTTATTTTCTTATACCAACTTAGAAATTTTTAAAGGACAAAACACAGGCCACAAGAGTGTTTATACTCTAAGGAAAGGATCAAAACTTCTATTTTCGTTACCACACTTAATATAATAAATGCCATCTATTTAATAAGCATTGAATATGTATTAGTTTGCTATTGTTTTAGTGATTAAAATCACTATTTTCCCATAAATAGATCAGGATAAAATATATGTGTAGTTGTTCACTCCAGTAAATATGTTAGTTTCACCACTTCTGTTCCTTTACAAAAACCAGAAGTAATAACTTTAAGCCATGGTTTGCTTGTTCTTCTTTTATTTTTCTAGACTCAAGAATTTTATACCTATATTTGGGCTGGAATGAAAAACACTGTTGTGATTATAAAAGAAAATTTAGAGATGAAACTAAACACATTATATAATTACATGTATATACTACACATCATACAAAGAAATGTATAATGCAGGATTTTGAGCAAGAGCCTTTACATGGTATTGTTTTAATATTACTCAGATGTGAGTCTTTTCCAAACTTAGTTCAGTTTTCAAATTAGTTCAGTTTAGTATATCATTGTATTGTAACTAAACTTTATAAAGCATCACTGTGTTAAACTGAGTACTACAAAGAAGAAAATTATTCAAGATGTTCTTCTACAGGAGGAGATAATCATGTGAACCTTATTTAGCTCAAGATAGTGATCCAAATAAGACTCTTACATCTTTCTGGGACTTTTAACTGCTTTGACACAGAAATCCTGAGGCCTTGGTCAGCGCTGATGCTGGCATATGATTAGTGAAGTTGTCAGATAGAATGTAAAAGGAAAAATCCTCAAATCAATTTTATATCAATATGTTGAACATATTTCCTATGAGTTTTTCAAGTGAACAGTTTCTGGAGACAAAATAATTAAGTAATAACATTGTTTTATGTGGAATTTGAGAATAAATACACACATGTGTTCTGCATTGTGGAGATACCAAGTTCAGCACTCGGTGTGGCTTCTGTACGCTCCTTAATCCTTTGAAAATCAACAGACGAGCATGGTTTTTAACGTCTTTGTTGCAAAACTAAAAAGGAAGACATAAAGTAAGATTCTCCCTTTTATGTAACATAAAAGGTACATCAGTTACTTCCCTACTGTCTGTTTTATAGAAACCTCTTGACCTGGAATGCTATTTCCTTTCAATTTCTCTATTTTGTTTTGTCAGAGTTTAGTGATGTTTTATTAATCAGTGATAGTTCAATGAATTAATTTGATACCCAGCAATAGCAAAAGTAACTATAAATATCTAAGGATGTTAACAACATTTCTCTGGTTGAATGAAAATACAGAATGGACTTATTAATAATACTTATTATGAGTGATTAAACTTGCTTACATACCTATATCCTTAAATTCTGTAAGGTAACTTGCAGTTGCATTGTTTTCCAAGGTTGTTCATGCCTAGAGTCTCTTCTTGCAGTGTATGGGGAATGTGGGGTTTTCCACATTGACCACAGTTTGTTGTTCACAAGCAGCAATCCTGTGGGACTTGTGGTATTTTCACTTGCCATTTGCACGTGCTTCTCTTCTGTGATCCCCTTGTACAGTGTAAAGGAGTATTTTTCTTCTCACTTTATTCTTCTAGTATTTTCTTAGTACTCTACTGCAGTTTCTTCAAGTTCTTATAGTCTAGTCATATTTCCATTCTTAGAAATGTCCAAAAAATTCTGAAACATCATTTTATTGAGTGCTTATAAACATTTTAAATTTTCATAACAATTCTTAGAAACCATAAATTGTCCATTGTAATATTTATTGAATCAGAAATGTACTAAATTTTATACCCCATACCAACTCAAGAGATTGAGTAAAATGATTTAGAAAGATAAATTTAAAAATTCAATGAAGAGAGAATCATATAATAAAGTATATTCAAGTAAATCTGAAGAAATATAAAAGAAAATATAAAAAGGGGAGACATTAGATTTTAATCCAACAACACCATTGTCATTGTATCTAATATCATTATCATTAAAATGTGAATATCTAAATGTAAACTGAAAGATAAAATTGTCCTATTGGATGAGTGTATAACAACTAATTAAATAACTAACTAGAAAAAACTCCACCACAAGATTTATGAAAGTTTAAAATTAAAGGTAGGATGTTGTATTTGATGATGTATGCCTGTAATCTCCGCATTTGGGTAGATAATGCAGGAGAACTGCCAGGAATTCAAGGCCACCCTGGGTTACCTAGTGAGTTCAAGGTCAACCTAAACTACATAGAAAGAGCATGTCTCAGAAAAACAAAGGGGAAAAAAAATAAAGAGAAGGAGAAATAGATTTTCTAAGATAGGTAAGTGATTTTTGAGAAAAGTGCAAATGAAAGGTAGTCTTTTGGGCAAAACTGAATTTAAAAGAAAAGTATGAATCTGGACATGTGTCTCAAAACTTTTACAAAGTCACTCAAAGTTAACCAAAGGCATAAATGTAGAATCATAAACATTTTTGAAGAAATCACAGAAGAAAATCTATGCAAAATTAGATTTTACAACGATTCTTTCTTGGATGCAACATGAGATGCACGATGCCCCCAAAATAAAATATATATAAACTTAACTTTATCCAAAGTGCAATACTGGCACTGCAAGAAGCACTAAAACAACAAAAAGAAAAGTCTCACATTGGTATTAAATATTTTCAAATTATAGGTGATAAATTTTAAACTCAACAATCAAAAAATTCCAGTGATGAGTAATGTTGATACTATGCACTTTCAGATATGATGTGATGAGTGATTTTCATAATTAGTTGTAGAATTCTTCAGGAAGAAAATAAAATTTGGCTTCATATAGTCATAAACATAACACTCAGGTGACACTTAACTGAAAGACATTCATTCCGATTTTTTTTTTTCCTGGCACTTGGGAGTGAGCCCAGACTTCTTTCATTGAGATATCCCCAGCCAATCTTCCTTTCCTTCATTCTCTCCCTCCTTTCTTTATTTTTAAATTTATTTTTTGTTCTTTAAATTTTGAAGACATAATTACTCTAAGTCACTAAATTGCCTGGGTCTTGCTTGAACTCGTGCTCCCATTTCTACAGTCTTTCTCAGTGCTGGAACAGCAGTTAAATTATTGTTTCTAATAGTCACTTTTAATAATTGGGACCAAAAAAGAAAAATGCAAAAAATACTTTCAAGCTGTAGAAGACCAGGTACATATAATAAGAAATAGTAGTGTGATGTCCTGCATTGGATCCTGGAATGAAACACTGAAATGAAAGTTCAATATTTTGGTTGATGATAGCTGATCACTGTTAATTGCTCAGTTTTGATAAATGTATCATAGCTGAGGAATAAGATATGGAGTCATATCTCTCTACCTGCAAATTTTCTGTTAAGCTGTTGTTATTTTAATATCATAACCTTACCTAAAGAGCCCAGTTTGATTTGTATTTATAAGCAAGGTCTGTTAAACACATATTCCATTGCAATTGTTTAAGTGGGAAATCAAAGGATAATGGGGAGAAATATAACTAACTTTAAGAGCTAAAATTGTTGGCAACAATTTTTCAAAAATAGATCAAAATAGGATATTGAGAAAGGATATAGAGTAAGGGAAAACAGAAATGATAATGTTTTAGTATAGAACAGGTTGAAAGAATATGGGAATCACTAACAGAAATGTTGCAAAAATTTAAGCAGAAGAAGAAATTTGAGGAGATAATTGATTACTCTGCTTTTGTAAATATTAAGTTCAACTTAAACTCTGGAAGGGCATCCAAGCAGAAAGGTCACTGCAACAGTTATTAGTGTGTAACTGTCAAAGGACAGATTTGAACAGGAGATAGTGAGCTGGTGAAAATACATAGAAAGTGTAGCTGATATCAGACAAATGAAATGCTAAGGCAGAGATCTTTGGGGAAAAAATAGCCATGCTAATGTAAGAATAGGAGAATAGAGCTGGGCCAAAGGAAGATCTAAAGACAAAACTTTGAAAAATCTATAGTAAGAGATCTGAATGAGAATGAAGGACAGTAAATGTAAACAGTAAAGAGGTTAGGAGAAAAACACTAATAACAATTGATTTTAAAAAGACAGGTGCTAGAATTAGAAGAGTCATGTAGTATAATGTACTAGAGAAAGAAGCATCAAGGTAAACTGAGTGAATTCCATAAGGTTTAAATATTGAAGTCACCGAGTACCAAAAAAGAATGGCTTCAATAAATGAGTGAAACACAAATGGTGGGGGGGGGAGTAGAAGATATAACTCATTATGTTAAATTTCATGGCGCTCATGAAATGTGGTGAAAGCAAGAGCAAAACAATGGGAATGTAAATTTGAAGATCTACATAAGCTTTTACTTTCAACCAAATATAAATTTCAACCTATTTAAGTTTCTCAATTATGCAGTCACTAAACTTATTCTGTTACTGCAGTTTTCCCTGCTAACTGCATATGAGATGTTTGTCTT
This sequence comes from Petromus typicus, assembly GCA_004026965.1. Lineage (NCBI taxonomy): Eukaryota > Metazoa > Chordata > Mammalia > Rodentia > Petromuridae > Petromus > Petromus typicus. The sequence continues at coordinate 7,013 of PVIR01043273.1, forward strand.
ATAAGTATATTATTATTCTGTATTTGTTGAATTATTTCCTTGTTACATGAATTATTTATGTTACATGTATAAATAAAGGTAATATAGAATTGATTCAAGAATTGATTTACCTGCAGTTTTTTTTTTTTAATTAGGAATAGTCATTCAATTTAGATGTACATACTGGTCCTATGCATCATATGGACTTGGTACACAGGCAGACATTATTATAGCTGAATATTACATTGGCACGAAGTTGGCAAAGGAAAGAAAAATGATGACACAGTTTGCCTGAGTAAATATATTGCTTCTGAAGGGAAACAATTTAACAAGTTTTAAGAGCAACAGAAAACCAATAATATTAGTAATGAAGATTATATGAAAGATAAAATTTAAAAACCCAAAACTGCAATTAGTGGTATTAAAAGCAGGATTTAAAGAAGAAAAAAACAGATTCTATCTACTAAAAGTCAACAAAAAAGGGGAACTCTCATAGGTTAGTAAAAATTAATGTCTTTTTTCAATAAATATTTGAACAATTACCTAGAAGTGTCTACTGTGCAGTAAGCTATGTAGTGGGGATATAGTGGTAAAAATGCAAGTGTTTTTGCTTTCTTTGTGTTTTCTTCCTGATGGGTGACATATATACTTTTTTTTTTTTTTCTAACCTACTGCCTGGCTTCCACCTTTTTTCATGAGAAGCAAATTAATCTTATAGTAGATTTCTTGTATATTTCCAATCAAATCTTTTTTATTTTTGAATGTGATGGTGTGATTATAGTATATCTCCTTCTGTATCTCTCTGAGTTCATATTATTTGGAGTGTACTGAGCTTTATGAATATTTAAATAGGTACATTTCCTTAAATTCATGCTGCTTTATGCAATTAGCTGTTCATTCTGCTTCTTCTTCATTCCACTTCTGATGCTCCCATAACTCACTTGTATGCTTGATGGCTACTTGAGTAATGAAAATTGATTAATTTTTCTTCACTTTTTACATATTATATATGTCTATCTGGGTAATCTCAATTCATCATCTATACTGAGCTCCTCTAGAGAATATTGTCTTCCAATTATTAAAGTTTTAGGCTTCAGAATTGTGATTAGCTCCTGTTTATAACTTCTATCTCTTTGTTAATGTTGTCTATATGTTTGGAAATCACTTGCTTTCCTTTGGCTCTGCTAGTAGAATTTTGTATATCTGATTTAAAATATTTTTCTAGTAAGTCAAATGTCTAAACTTCCTCTAAGTTAGTTTTGTAATTTTTTTTTTTTGTCTTGCACGTAACTCATTGTCATTTTTCTTGGAGTGATAACTCTAGAAACAAGATTTCTGCCCTTCACACTGTTCAGCAACTTCTCAAAAATGTATTTGTAATGTGTGGCATTTGAAGACTCCATTCCATTAAGTATATGATAAGCCAATAACATGACACAAGTTTCCTGAAATGTTAAAATGTAGCTTCTCCTTTCTGCACTCAGCACTCACTGGGCTAGTGGTAGTTTTCTACAGGAATCTGGCTCTCCTCAGGCAGACTTGGGTCCTTTTCTCCAGCTTAATGGCTGGGTTGGGGAAGGGTAGCTCCCTACTCCACTTCCTTCAGGGACATCACTCCTCCTTTCCTAAGAAACAGTGGTGGCTCTCACCTTCTCTCTCTCTGTCTTCTGTCTCTCTCACTCTGTCTCTGTCTCTCTCTCTCTCTCTCTGTCTCTCTGTGTCTCTCTTGTCTTCTATCTCTCTCTCTCTCTCTGTCTGTCTTTCTCTCTGTCTCTCTCCCTGTTTCTCTCTCTGTCTCTGTGTCTCTGTCTCTGTCTCTCTTTCTCTCTGTCTCTCCTTCAAGGGATTTCTCCAGCAAAGGAGCTCATTTTTGCATAAGCTCAGAGAAAGTATCTGTTTATTATGTAGAAAATGTCTATTTTTATAAAATAAAAAATAATTCCATTAACTAAACCCTAAAATCAAAGCTCTGGAACTAATGATACTGCTATATATTATCATTGTACTTATGAGTTGAAGACTACACACTCAGCAGCTGCGAAGATAGCTTAGGCCATCAGCTTCTCTAGACTCCCCAAAGATATAAAATCCAAGCAGTGATATGTCTGGGTTTTTACCTAGACAATGAAACTACTGCTCACAGTCTGGTTATCAGCAGCCAGAAAACAGCCTCAAAGCATGTTTTCCTGCTTGTGTTTGGTGGCTAGCATGTTTGTTTTTTTCTGTGCTTGTTATTTTCCTTTTCATTAGTTATATAAGCATTTTTTGTTAGATCTTATGTTCTTCATATCACCATATTTAGGAATATTCTTTATTATCTGATATCTATTCACATCCTTAATATGCTTTCATGCCCCTAGCAAGTGCCTGCACTTATGACCATCCAACTCTACAGTACATTCTGTATTCATGTACAAAGAAGCAACAGAGAAATTTCGTATCTTATTCTTAGGAGATCAAACATTACCTGTATTTTTAAGTGAAATGTGTTAGTATTGATTTACTTCATATTTAACAGTTTTCTTTGGCTGTTTTGGTGTGCAAAGTTTCACTTTCTTAATTCCAGTTATGATTTCTGTCTTCTCTTCATTTGAAAAGGAGCAGACAGAAATGCAATGGATATTCATTATGCTGGAATCTATGTGCATGGCTAATAGTTCTAACAGCTTGAATTAAAACATCATGTTATTTATATCTTCATTTATAAATATAGAAATGCTAAAGGAAGATCATAGAATCACAAGTGTCAAGGTACCTCTAGGCCAATTATCTACATATATGTAAATGTATTTCACAAATAAACCCTGAAATTCAGAAATCAATCAACCAATCAATCAAAATTCAGAAATCAATTGAGTGTCCCTGTACTTTGTTATGCACATAGGTTACAGCTGTTGCTTTATTAGCTGATGAGGCTCAAGGCACAATCAGTCTGGCCAGGGTAGTATTTTCACAGTTATAAAATCTGGCTGGGACACACAAATAGTCGTTTGTGCTAATCCCACTGAGAGACACATATGTCAATTCCAGGAGGAGATGCTTTTTATAGAAATCATCTGATTAAGAAATAGATGGCAGTTTTCAGATGTCAGATTGTTTAGATAAATACTCTAACATTGCCATTATGCAATATAAGTTAAATGCATATTAGTCTATTAAATATTTCTATGTATTTCTACTTAATTTAATGTTAAAAGTTTCTATTTTTCTCTAATTACGTGCTTTTTTTAAACATTGGAATATAAACCTGGCATGCTCTATAAGTTAGCAAAAGCAGACATCAGCAGAATAGAGGATAACAAGCCATCCAGAAAATATTTTGGAGGAAGAGAAGAAAAGGATTCTTTTATTTTATCCTCCTTCATGGACCACTGTGAAGATTGCTACCCCGCTTACAGTGTGTCTCACCGAAGTCTGAGCTGCTGCCAACCACAGCTTGACCTTAACCTAAAATCTTGTGGTTCAATAGGTGGAAGAGTACAGAGAGGATGAAACACCAGAAAGTTCACAGAAATCAGAGCACTGTGACAGCGCAAAATTGGCGCTCAGAACATTCTCTTCAGGCGGCTTTCACCGAAGATCACACTTCACATCTTTGATCATTTCTTTTTTCTTTTGTACAGACTAAGTGAGGTAGACAAGGATCTGCACGGAAGTATTACTGGATGCTCACACTGTTCTTTCATTCATCTCGTCTGCTCTTTATGAAACAGCTAAAGCTGTGCAAGCTTGACAGATAAACAAAATTTTCTTCTCAAATAGAGTTTACAGAGTAAATTTACCTTCCAGAAACACATTTGCACTAAAATATATATTTATTTTGACTTTAGATGTTTTAAGTATACAAATAACAGAAGAAAAAGAACATTTGAGTATTCAAATGTTGAAAGTGTGTATAAAACTTGTAAAACAACATTTGTTAGGGCTGGGGATTTTGTGCAGTGGTTCTGGTGTCTGTCTTGTAAGTGTAAGGTCCTGAGTTCAATTCCGTGTACTGAAAAACGAAACAAAACAAAAAACCAAAAACCTCACACATATGACATGCTATAAAAAAACTAAGATAAAGGAAAATTAAAAGGATAGGGTATGATGATAGGAGCCTGGGGTTTTGTTCACAGTCTAAACTCATGAAACTCTCTTCTTTTTGAAATTATACCTTATCAGACAGCCCTGTAAGTGTTCTCTTAGTGTTTTTCTGCATTCACATAAATAGCAATGAATTATTGACCAAGATTCAGTTTCTTTGTAGACATAACAGTCTAAAACTTAGCAATAAATCAGTAGTATATTGCCCAATGAATTCAGAATGGTGTAGAATCTGATTTGAGAGGCTCTCAGAAATATCTTTAGGAATTCTTCAGCAGCCTAAGTTCTGTTTAAAGAAAGTTCTATTCCAAAGGATTTAAAAAATAAAATGACCATTCTATTCATATTGAAAGTGATACTGGGAGAACTGGACATGGCTGCTTTAAAGAATATAATAGGTGTTACAGAAATCTGGCTTCCTTCTTACTGTAAATCACTCCTGAGCAGGCTGGGGAGTTAGCTCAGTGGTTCCTGCGCCTGTCTTGCAAGCGCAAGGACCCGGGTTTGATCCCTCGTAAGCACATACTATACTGGGCATGGAGACTCACGCCCAGCAGCAACCAGTACCACATACCACAGTGCCGAGTGTGGTGGCTCACACCTGTAATCCCAGCACTCGAGAGGCAGAGGCAGGAGAATTGCTGTGATGTGAGTTTGAGGCTGAGCTCAGGGCCAGCCTGAACCACAAAGCGAGACCCTGTCTCAAAAAACCTAAAAAAAACCTAAAAAAAAAAAAAAAA
>PVIR01043274.1:0-11821 GCA_004026965.1 Petromus typicus
ATTTATATCCTCATTCACTTATCAGTCCCTACTTTTTCCAGATTATTGTGAAGCAAATCCTAGATACCATTGCACTTCATTCATCATTTTCTCAGGATGTATCGGGAGCATCAATTTAATGATAGAATTCTAGCTCTCAGATCATGGCCAGGTGAAACAAAGGGAAAATTATGAAGACAAGAGAATTGACCATGAGGGTCTTCAAGTGGTACCCTTCCCTGTAAGTTAGGGGGGAAGTATGCCTACTTCGGAGGATGCTAGGATTAAATAAATTAATATGTTTGAAACTATTCAGAAACTGTGAAAAGTGGTACAAAACTGTAATATAGCATCAGTTGTCTACAATGAGAAATTGTTATGGCAGTTTGTTGATGTGTCACACTGACTAAGGCTAATTTTTCCAAGTAGAACTAGCATAAATTTATGTGTTTCAGTCATGCAGTTAATATACATTTACTGATCCCCTGCTGTAGCCAACCTCGAGGAATGGCCTCCTGGAATATGCAGTTTTCTGTGCACCATTCAGAAATTATTGACTTTAAAGGAAAGCTTAGATCACTGCTTTAGAGTCATAAAATACCTTTTCCTTGTGTGATAGTTTAAGCCACTGGTCATTTTTCCTTCCAAGATTAATCAAATGTAAATGAAAGGGAAAAGTGTGACTTTATGAAAGAAGGAAACAAGGCATATTATTGTATTTTCTCAAAAGAGAGCATGTAGTTAATTGGCATTGTCCTCACTGGGCACCAATTCTTATTTTTTGAAGCATCTACACCAGTGCTACCAGAAAAATTATAGATGTAATATGTTATCTTTTTTTCTTAAGCAGTATTATGATTTCTTTTCATTTAAAATATAGTAAGTAGCATGTTCTCTCAGAGCAGTTAACATCAATCATGCAGTTACACAATCCAATGATAAATGACAGTCAAAGAGAAGATGAATTTGTGGGTTCAGTGAAACTATAAATTCCCAGCACCAATCAGGGATCCATTATGAATTACTGAGATTTTTAAAATTAGTTGGTAAGCAAACAATTGACAATACATATTTAAGGCTCCTCTCCTACTGAGGAAGTGTGCTGTTTACTCTCGCATATGTAGCTTAATTTTGATTAAAACAATTTTTAAAATAGGCTACTAAAGACAAGTACAAATGTAGATGTCACAAGGACAGAGAGGTCTTTAGAATGAAGGTCACTCCTGTGTACTGCGGCTTCCCACTGTGAAAGTGAAGCAAAGCCTCCCTATTGCAAAACATTAACTTTCTTAATTTTAGCACTAAGGTGAGAATGATAAGAATTACTCAGACTGAAGCAAGGAACAACTTTTACTTAAATGTCAATAATGAAGTGTATCGTGATGCAGTGTCGTGACCTTGTTGTAGTCAAAATCACGATCAGGGGTTAGATGCTATCAATGTGCTGAACACACTTCAGATACTATTTTATATCTGGGTCAGAAAATTGGCATCAACATGTCTAAAATGTATGCTTTTTGGTCTTCAGCAAATGGGACGATGAGCATGAAAAGAAATTCATGCTGGGAAAAATTCTGGAGGATCAAAGGAAAACTTTCACTTTCATTCATTAGAATTTTGCGGATACAGCTTTGAACTAATATTTACAGAGCTGAATAAAGCATATAGCTGTGTGCACAGGTAGAACCAAGCTGACTCTTCCAGGGAGACCGAGAGGAACACGGCAGAAGTGCATTCTCGCAGTGTGAGATTGGCAGGGACTACAGCTTCTCCTTCCACACTATTGGGCAGGAAGTTCATCCTTACCTTCTTCCCATTTTGAAGCTGAAAGATGGCTTCTTTTTGCCCACTTAGTAAGTCCAATCATTTCGGAAACTACTTTCACATCCAGAAATACCTGTCAAGGAGCAACATGGAGAGAAAACTGGAAAATGCTTGCAGTCCTTAATTCATAATGGAAGAACAAGGGTTTTTTGGATGTCTTCTGAGTGTAAGGTATTATGCATAAGAGTCAGAGGTGTAAGAAATTACATGGTCCCGTTGTGAAGTTGCTTAGAACGTGCATTGGAAGACAAAAGAAATAAGCAGTTTTAGGAGAGAGATTTCTACATTATGCAGTCCCACGCTTCTGATCTTGGTTAATTATCTGTGCTTAAGATGATGAGTAAATAGTGAGTTCTAGAAATATTCTCTAGCCTTTGATGAATTAAGGAAAGCATCATTTTAAACTCCATCTCCTTCAGAGACAAAGCAGCTGGCATAGCACTTATCACCAAAGATTAATTATAAAATTGCCAAACTGCAGAAATTTGCTTCAGTATGAGAGCCCTATTATAGTTTTCTAATATGGTCTTTGATGTGTTCTTAGCAAAGTTTAGTGACAGATATTTGATATCTTAATTAAACTCACATATATTTTTATAGTTGACCACTTAATCGAACAGATGCAAGTATCCAGATTCTCATTTTCTTAGTGAGCATTTTAAAATTGTGCTATTTATTTATTTGAGTTGTGTTATTTTTATTATACCATATGCCACTTACAATTGCTGAGCATGCTACTAAAGGCATGTGTGCAGTCTTCTGCCAAGAGATTAAATTAAGCCATGTAGAAAATGATGTATCTTTAAAGGGCAATATTTTTATGAACATGTTTGCTTTTATTGTCTGGATAATTGTTGACTGAATTTCCTCCAGGGCTGCAAAAATGCAACAAGTAATGATTCACAGGGAGAAGGATCAGAAAATATCATGATTTGGTTTGGAAATGTTTTGAGAAAAACATAGTGTACTCCGATGGGCTTCCACACATTTACAGAAACAATACTTTCATCCACTGTATGATCTTTTTTGACATAATTTATGTACAGTAAAATGTTTCAATTATTAAATGCTTAATTCAGTGATTTTTAAATTTTATTGTGAAATAGGTGCATTTCATGAGCATATCATGATCACATTCAACATTGACAATTTGTACCAGTCTATGACATGACTCGATTCTCATTTTTCCCATTCTCCTATGCACCCTACAACCTCCCTACCCCCTATATACATATGCTTTGTTTCCCTTTTTTTATTACCATCACATTTTATTCTTTCCTCTTGTTGTATACACCTACTCCCATTTCCATTTGAATATTTTCTATTTTATAATATCTATTATATATTCTAGAACTCATTTACATTTTTAGTTTCTCATATCAGAGAAAAGAAATGGCATTACGCATCTGTGACCTATTTATTTCACTTATGAGGATGTCCTCAAGCTACATTCATTTGAGTATGAATGACTCAAACTTGTCATCCTTTATGGCCGAGTAAAATACTCCATTTTGTATAACACACCCCACACACAGACACACAGACACACATACACACACACAGCTTGTTTATCCAGTTGATGTATATTTTAGTTGTTTCCAAGATTTAGCTATCACAAACTGAGCTGCTATAAACATGGGTGCACATATGCTGCTGTGATATGAATTTTTAAATTCTTTCGTGTATGTCCCTAGCTACTCACCTGCTGCTGAGACCTCTAATCCTCGGTTTTTTAGGAATCTCCACATGGTGGTTGCACCAGTCTACACTGGTTGCACCATCCACTAACAGTGGATAAGGGTTCCTTTTTCTCTGCAGCCTCACCAGCAATTGTTGCTGGCTAATTTCAAGATGGCCCCCATTCTTTGTGGAGTGAGATGGAATCTCAGTGTTGTTTTCGTCTGCATCTCTTGAATGACTAGTGATGTTGAGCATTTCTTCATGTGTTTCTTAGCTGCTTTTACTTCTTCCCCTGAAAGGTGTCTGTTCATTTCAGTTGCTCATGTTTGAATTGGGTCTTTAAATTTGGTGGAGTTGATTTTTTAAGCTCTTTATATATGCTATATAGTAGCTCTTTATCTGAAGAACAGCTGGTAAAATTTTTTTTTTTCATATCATTGGATGTCTTTTTGCTCTGCCAGTGGTTTCTTTTGCTGTGCGGAAGTTTTTTAATAGGATGAGGTCCCATTTGTTGATCCCTTCTACTAGTTCTCATGCTATAGAAGTTTTGTTCATAAAGTCTTTCCCTAAGCCAATGTCTCCAAGAATTCTACTTAACCTGTTTTCCCCTAGGTTTAGTGTTTCTGTTTTAGTATTTAGATCTTTAATCCACTTTGCTTTTAGCTTGGTACACAGTGAAAGAAATAGTTCTAGCTTTAGTCTTTGGTAGGTTAAAGTCCAGTTTTTCCAGCACCATTTGTTAAAGAGGCTATCTTTCCTCCATTGAGGATATTTGGCTCCTTTGTTTGTCAAAGTTGAGGTGGCTTAGTGTATCTCGAGTTGATTCTGGATCTTCTAATCTGTTCTACTGATCCTTGGGTCTGTTACTTTTCCAACACCATGTAGTTTTTAATCACAGTGGCTTTGCAGTATAGTTTCATGTTGAGGCTCATGATAGGCCCCCACCCCCCGCCATTCCTTGTTACCTATCTTATTTGAAGACAAAATAGATTTCAAACCAAAACTAATTAAGAGAGAGAGCTTTTATCCTTATAGTGTTATACAGTTGTACATCTTTATGATTTTAGTTTGCATTTTCAATGTGTATGTATGTATGTGTGTAATATCTGCTCAAATATTTTGCCTGTTGTTTTATTGGGTTACATTTCTGTTTTTGACAATTTAGTTATTTGTATATTTCAAATACTATTTTGTTGCCAAATGTCCTGCAGAAATTTTCTCATTCTTGATTTGTTCTTTTTTTATTAATGCTACTTTTTGGACTGGCAGAAAGTTATGATTTTAAGAAACCAATTCATTTCTTTAATTTATTTTGTTGATTGTCAGGGCCTTTCAGATCCTGTTAAAATTTGTTCCCTACTTCAAGGTTGCAGAAATAGGCTCCTTTTTATTTGTAAATATGTCATGATTACAACTTTTATGTTCAGATCTATGATCTATATTTATTTCGTTTTGCTTACAGAACAGTGAACATGTTGAATTTTTTCTGTATAAGTATCCATTTTTTTTCCAATGTGATCTCAAAATAGCTTTGCCTGTTGATTTCTCTTACATCTTACAGTTTTGCCAATCATCTTTGAAATTGTTTGTTAATATGTATTTTATTGGACTCTGTTCTGTCTCATTGATCTTTACATCTGCTTTTAGGCCAATACCATAGTTTTATTATAGATTTTATAAAATGTTTTGTTTTACTTTATTTTTAAATTTAAAAATAAATTGTGTTTTTCATGTCCAACATGAAGGTGCTGTATCCCATGGTATAGACCCAAGTGACATGAATTTTGAGCAAGCAGAGCAGTGACATTAATTTCAGAATTATACAGCTGGGTACTGTACAGGAAGAGGGAAAGGGTGAGGATAAAGGGTGAATGCAGGGGAGACTGTTTAAGAAGAGATCACACTGGGCCAAGCAAAAGATGGTGGCAACTATTTTTCCTTGATTTGAATTTTTTCTCTACTAGCACATAATAAATTTTAACATTATGTGGTAAGTATGCAGAGTACCAAGAAGCTGACTTTTGCTTATGCAATTCTGTGATGAAAATGGAACAGTAAGTGGGGTTCTAATTTGGGGATTCATTTTTGTTGATACTGTCCATGTCTCACACTGTACTTTCAAATGTTTTCAGTGTTGCTGGTTTTCATTTGTATTTCTTAGTTTTGGGAAATCCAAATTACAAACCTTAAAATGTGCTCATTTTACTGATCTCTGTGCATTGTTTCTTTTATATATTAAATGAAAAGACCTAATTCTAGCCTTGTGTGAAATGCTTCTGAAGATATTGGTAAATGTGAAGTATGATCAAAAATACAATATGTTTAAATTTTAAAAAAATTATTACAGGAAAAGAAACATTGCCATTAATTCTCCTCAAAATATTTTCCCTCACTTCAAACACTCTGCTCTCACTGTTCTTGCCAGTTTCTCACTTGCAGTCCTGAAAGTCCCTTTTCATGCACGCCATTAGTCATGCCCCATTGATGGTCCTGAATCAATTCCAAAAAATTACTTCTCATTATTTCCCAGTTTGAGTTTGGGGAAAAGCCAGAAGTCCATGGGACCAGGTTCAGTGATTAAGGTGGATGGGGATGCACTGTACTGTTTCTATAAGACTTGACTTTCCATCGGGTGGTCCTGGTCTGCAGCATTCACCAATTTCTTGATCACACTTTGTAAAGATGCTCACAAAAGAGGACTTCCTCAATTGCTTCAGAAATAGTCAATTGATATGACAAGTGTGTTGGAAATAGAGTATTTTGAGGGAAATTAATAGTACTATGTCTTTTACTGTTATAATTTTAAAAATGGAAACACTCATTGCATTTTCAATCATCCCTTATGTACTCAATTTGATTCATATACTAGTCTGCAGTCTTACAGATATGGGCTATAGCAACATTTATCTTCTGCATTTTTAATAAATGGTACTTTCAGATTATAACATTACCTCCTCTTTGTTGCTGTAATTACTTCTAGAAAATGTATAATTGTGTTAGGAATAACAGAACTCATCCTCTTTATGGGATTTAATTTTTTTTTTTTTTTTTTTAGCTAAGGTCTCATTTTATAGTTCAGGCTGGCCCTGAACTCACTGTGTAGCTCAGGCCAGTCTCCAGCTCACAGCAGTCCTCCTGCCTCTGCTTCCCAAGTGCTGGTCCATTTTTTAAAAATTTAAATCTTTATTGGTACATTATGAATACACATCATCATCGCATTCAACATTAAGAGTTTGTAACAGAAGAAGATCCAGAAACTACTCCAGATACATTGAATCACTCATCTTTGACAAAGGAGCCAAAAATCCTCAATGGAGGAAAGATAGGCTTTTTAACAAATAGTGCTGGAAAAACTGGGCTTTAACTTGTCAAAGACTAAAGTTCAACCTATCTCTTTCACGGAGTCCATTTTTAATACTAGGTTAATTGTGGGCTTGCAGTGAAATATTTTTTTGGTGGAAAATTTTATAATTTATTTTTAGATTGATATATAATGATCAGTTCATTACCTAATTTATAATTTATTAGTACATGCTAGGGTTTTAAAGAATTTCTAAGAGAACAATGGTAGAAATACTAGATGCTGTTGTAGCAAAATTTTTAGTATTGCATGAATCTTTTTGTTAAGAAACTCAATGTAAAATAAGAAGTAAGATCAAAACTTGAAAAAAACCAATCCCTTTATTATATAATCCTTATACATTTAGCTGATTTTAGGGTTCGACACATCAGTGTTTTTAGTTTTATTTTAACTATTTTTCTCTGGCCAGATATATGGAACATGGGAAAAAGGAAATATTTAAGATTGGAACTGACAGATTTCTGACTACCGCAGAAAGGGACCAGTCTTCTATCAGCTCATCTTTCTGAAATGGCAAAGCCAAGTCTCTCAAGGGGAGACCCGGGCTGGAGCCCCTCACCTGTGGCCCTTTTAGATAAGACCACATTGACTAGTTTTGATTAAAAAAAATACTTTGAAATGTCTGGGCTAAGTTTGCATAATGTAGTATGCAGTTAGTGACCTGTCTCCTATTTTGGATTTTCTTTGCTCTATCTCATTCATGAAAGCATAGAATATGATAATAAAAGATTATCTTAGGCAGATGAATTCTGACAATCCCCTGGTAGCTCCACATTTATATATTTAAGGGCACTTATTACTAAGGTAATGGTAAAGATAAAGCTAGTGGAGTATAAAGATTTTAAAGCACAAAAATGGCTAGACGTGGTGGCATAGATCAGTAATTCCAACATTTGGGAGGCTGAGATAGGAAGATTGCTGTGAATTCTAGGCCAGCCCATGATGCATAGTGAGTTCAAGGCAGTTTGGATTGCATAGTGAGTCTTGTCTCAAAAAAAAGTACAAAAATAGTACATTTTTGGGGTCTAAAGTAAAGCATCTATAAGATACAACTGCTGTTATGTTTTATATTTCTTTGTTTTATCCCTTCCTTATATAAAACTAACATTGTGGGGATTTTTAAAAATTGCACTCATTTTAATAAAAATAAGCTCTCTTCATTCTTTCCTTACTGTCACAGTTAATTTGGGCAATGCCAGTCTGTTACTGTTAGACTTGCTACTCAACTAAAAATGTATTATGATCTGTTGCACACAGAAAAATCACAGTATAATGAGCAAAACTGAGCTAAACATAATGAATTGTGCCTTTATTGGTACTGTGATAGGAGGAGTCTTCCTTCCAATGAGGGTTTCCATATCAATGATAATATTACTGTCTGATTTGCAATGAGTTACTTTGGTGCCATATTGATGTCCATCCATTCCCAGGAGCTGCAGCTGCCCCAAGAATTAACATCCTCTCCCACTCCTTGAAAAGTCTTAAGTAATTGTAACATAAAAATGGTAGTAGTGGCTGAATTCCATCTTGAAAGCTGTATTTTTTTCTTTTAAACTAAATTCCTTTCTGGGTACGTGTGCTTGTTGGAGTGTCTTCTGAACACATCTCAATGGCCTCAGTCTTTAAAGCAAAAGTATTTATCCATCTTCTGCCATTAGCTGTGCCGGTGGGTGATAAGGAAATCCAGCCACTGCTGAATTGGCATCTCCAGATGAATGAGCATCACAACTTCTCATAAGCACAAATAGGAAAGACGAAAGTTGGCACTCATTCTTGCTTACAGGTGTGGCAGCGTACATTCCCTTTGGCTATTAGACAGCTTCACAGTGTAGACTTTCTGGGAGAAGGGGCACTATCACATCCATACGATATGCAAAACCCATTCCTTCTATAAGGACTTCACCTGTTTTTTGGGGTCCTTTTTCCCTTGGATTTTCACAAAGTGGTTTTTTTTTTTCTTTTTCTTAAAGTATTTGCTATGTTTAGATATCATGCAAGTCACCAAAGGATTTAAAATGGACTAAATCTCCTTAAAATCCAATTCTTCAAGGAGTTATTGAAATAAAATGTAGGTATTCACAATGAAAAATTCTGGAAATCACATTAGGGAAAATGTGTCTTACTGTTTCATGTGGTTTAGAGTAATAACAAAAATTATATTGACTTTTTAAACCAAAAGGTGCTCCAAGAGATCATTATGAATGTATAGATTTTTAAATGAAAACAGCTGTACCCTTACCATATCTCTTGTGTTTATAGGGTCTGAAAAAGCATCTAAGATTATGAATTCCCCTTTATCAGAATATATGCAAACACGAGCTACCACAGATTCAGCTTTGGCAGTTACAAGTGGTGACTGATGACTTACAACCCAACTAGCTCTTAGATTCTAGCTCTAAGTCTAAATTAGGAATTGCCTGACTCAGACAGAGCTCACAGCTTTTCCCTGCTCTTCAGTTGCTCAAAGAAAAATGTCTTCCTCTAACTCCCTATCTATACTTGTGATTTTATGCCTGCCTTCTTTTTCTTTCCTTGTTTTTTCCCTTCCCTTTCTTTCTCTTGAGATACAAGTTTTGTTATGTTGTCCAGTCTGGACTCATACTTTCCATCCTCTCTTTTTTGTCTCCTGGGTAGCTGTGATTCAAGAGTGTGCCACCATACCTAGCTTCTGTGATTGTTCTTCAAAGAGACAACCCTTGGCTAAAGTCCTGCTAGTTTTATAAATAGATGAATTCTCTCAATACTTGCATTAATGCAGTAAAAAGTTTTTCAGTTTGAAAATTCTCTCTTGTTTCTACATTAATATCCTTGACCATCTTGGATGTATAGTGTTTAGAGAATTATAAATGTCAATTATGTTTCAAGAACAGGGAAGTAGATGATTTATTTACAATTAAAAGAGAAGAAGGAGGAGAAGGACATACGTTGGGTGCTTATTTAAGCAAACTTGAATGACATCAGCTGAAAATCATTAGAGGGAACTGAACTTCCTGGACTGGGGAAAAAATGAAGTGAATACAGAAGAGGATGAATGGGTTGCAATAAAGTTTTGAAGCCCAGAAAAAGCTCACAGGTTTGATATCAGGGGCTGGGCATGAAGAAAAGTACGACTGGCCAAAAAAATTATATTTTTTGAACAGCACACATTCAGCTCTGCCGAAGGGTGCCCACAGAATTTCCTACCTGTGGTTCTCTTTGATACATGTGGCCGTTTGCTTTCTTCTCACGTTCAACTATCATCCTTTCTTCTTTTGTGACTTTTCTTCCATCGCCTTTTTGTCTTCTGATCTTAGTTTTATCAGTCTTACGGCCTGTCCTGAGATTCTTTATCTTTGCTGCAGTCAGCTCCACAGAGTGAATGAAAACAAGGAGTACTTTCTTGAGTCACACGTAGTTCTTTCCTCAGGTCTTTTTCTTAGAAAAATTAAAACTTCCGGCATTTAATTGGATTGATCTTTTTTCTTTATTGTACTGAAGTTTAGCTGTCTATTATGGTTTCTAGTGACATAGTTCAGGGAAATGTGGAATCCTGAGGCTGATGCCAATGATGGTGTGGTATCACCATAGAAACGCTCCCATCCATTTCGGCAAACCTCAGAGGTGCCCGCAGTGAGTCCCTCAGAAGATGAGGCAAACAGTCTCACGAAGCTCTCTGTGGTGAGACTTCTTCACTGGCACTCTTCATCTGCTGGGAACCTAACCTCTCACTGTCCACGGTCTGGTTTTGCTGCTACTAGTTTTCTTTTAAAAGAGGCCTTACTTCTGGCCTCTGTGGTGCTTAGACTTGATAGTAAATGATTTAGAAAAAATTTAAAGGAGAGAACTTTCTGCGACATTGATAGTCTATCCCTTGAATGTACAGTTTTTTTCTCCAGATTTTTCAGGGCTCTGTTACTGTACACTTACATATATCTCATCTTTTCTATGTTACTGTATTTCTATGTTTCTATGTTACTATGTTCCATGTTACTATGTAACTTACATTTTCTTATATCTGAGGACTGAGTATATCCATTGGTAGGACTATAGATAGATCTACTCAGATCACATCTACATTAAATATTTATAATAATACTTTGTTTGTTTGTTTGTTTGTTTGTACTGGGCATTGAACTCAGTGTCTTACACTTTCCAGGTAGGTGTAGTGCCATTAAGTTACATCCCCAGCCCTATAATGGCATTTGACATAAATATTCAATATATATTCTTACAAGTTTTGAGTTTATAAAGGAAGGAAAAAGAAGAGGGTGTTAAAAATTGAACTTATCTTTCCAGGAAACCTTTGAGAAGGTGAGTTTGAGTAGCAGCAGCAGTGGCGCAGCCAGCCTGAAAAGCGAGCTTTCCGAAAGCACAGAGCTGGCCCCGGAAGGCTTCCAGGCTCCCTGTGGGAAGGACGAAGAGAGGGCCTGCGACGAAACACTGTCTGAGGACAACTTCAACCTGGAGGCTATCGAGAAAGGTACTTCTGGTGAAAGGGTGTCATGTCAGCATCAATGCACTTTTGACTCCATTTCAAGGTTTATTTGCTTTTTTATTTTTATGATGTGCAGATATATATTCAGAGCTGGATGATGAATTGGACATTTCGGACAACTCCAGCAGCTTGAGCTCAAGTCCTTTAAAAGACTCTACTTTCAGTAAGTTTTCATTGCAAGTCAGCCATTTGTGGGAGTCTAGCAGGTGGTAGTTTGAAGTCATATCGTAGGCCCTTGTTGGAGTTGGTTGGTGTTTCAGGTGCACTGCTGGTTGGGCGGGTGTATCTGTGTGTCCACTAGAGCCCACAGGCCAGTCTACACCATGGCTTTACATTCTCTTTGCTATCATGGGGATAGTATTGTTTTTCTTACCAGCCAGGGAAGCCATTATTGGAAAACTGATATAACTGATTTGAAGACCGGTAAATAACCACAAATGATAGAAGTGACCTTTTATGATTCTATTGGTTAGAGGAACTGGAAGTGCATAGAAGAAACTAGC
>PVIR01043275.1:0-11799 GCA_004026965.1 Petromus typicus
AATTTTTAAGATGTGAGCTCAGAGGACCCAGCCTTACCATGTACATTAATGTCTTACAACAAAGAACCTTTTGTCTCCACATGAAGCACTTCTTCATATGTTGAGAGGGCTCTGCAGGAAGCTCAGATAGGAGAAATGTTTGTATCTAGTCAAAACTATGGTCAGGGAAGGTGAAGAATTCACATAAGCATGCTGCCAGGGGTTCTCGTCTGCTATGTGATAACACAATACCCAAAGCTGGGTGAGTTATAGAGCAATGTCTGCCTTTTGACTTACAGTTCTATATATAGTTGAGCAACTACAACTGGTTAATGTGTGGGTGGGGATTAATGTGGTTAATGTGTGCTTTAGTGACACATGATAGAAAAACAGATAGGCAAAGTAGATGTATGCAGAGGGAATAAGTGAGAGAGAGAGAGAGAGAGAGAGAGAGCACTGACCCACCAAATAACAGTCTCAAAATAATTAATCCAGTCCTGTGAAACTTAACTCACTCCCAGAAGACCTAACTCTTAGGAGAACTAAACTAGTCTCTCAAGAAAGACATTAACTGGCCAAGGATTTAGCTCAGTGGTTCCAGCGCCTGTGTACAAGGACCTGGGTTTGATCCCTGGTAACCACATACAATACTGGGCATGGAGACCCACGCCCAGCAGCAGCCAGCACCACATACCACAGTGCCGGGTATGGTGGCTCATGCCTGTAATCCCAGCACTCGGGAGGCAGAGGCAGGAGGATTGCTGTGATGTGAGTTTGAGGCTGAGCTCAGGGCCAGCCTGAACCACAAAGCGAGACCCTGTCTCCAAAAAACCTGAAAAAAAAGGAAAGACTTTAACCCACCCATGACCTACTCACTTCCCACTAGGATCCTCCCCTAAAGATCCCACCACCTCTCCACACAGTCACTTGAGGGACCAAGCCTGCAGCACATGAATTTGGGGGGGGGGGGACACACCATAGCCCAACCACAGCACCCCACCAACTTCCAGACATACCCATGTAGAGATGAAAGGCCTATTTCTTTCCATTAAAATCTTCTGATATTTGGTCGACCCCTCCAAATATTCTTCCTTTTAATCAAACTCAGAAAGGACTCAAAGGGAAAGAGAAGCATGGATCAGTTGGAAGAAGGGAAGAAATACCTTTTCGCTGTGTGTTCCAGTTGCCACAGAGACAGTGCCTGTGCCCTTCAAAAAGGAATAAAAAAAGAAATGCTCCCTATTGTAAATCGTTCCTTGGCAATGGCGCAGCCATTTCCGGAAATGGCCGCGGCCCTTTTAGACGCTGGTACTGTCGGCTGGGAGTGATTTCTTCTCTGAAGTTCCCCTGGTGGCAACTTCAGAAAGTGTTTCCTTTCCCAGGGGCTCTAGTGTGAGTTGTGTCCCAACTCAAGTCACATACAGAGACGTTTAGGGGGGCAACCTCACGTGCAGGACCTCGGATACTCTGTTCAATCCCTCAGAATATCTCGCTCTGTTCTGATAGAGGCCTCAAACTCGTCCTCATTTCTGTGGGGGAAAGCTTTTGTCGATGCTGACAAAAGGCTGTCTCCGAGGGTAATAGCTTTAGCCTATCAGTTCAGTTTAAAATTAGCCTGATTTCAAACTCTCTTTTCATCCAGAATCATGGAGATGAAGGTGTACTAGGAATCACCCTCCTGAATTACTCCCTAATTCAACCCTCTCGTTGTATAAATGAGGACACTGCCGTCCAAAGAAGCAGCCTGGCTTGTGTGTGTCACAGAACCGAGTGGTGGTCAAGCCGGAACCTGGCCAGTGGCTTCTCACTCCCAGCTCCTTCTCTGAGCCTCTTTCAGCAGTGAATGTCTTGGCTTCAGTGTAAATAAATTTAATGAAGTATTTCCTAAGAGCAGAAGGAGGGAGATGGCATGTAAGTGGGTATTGGATTCCTGAAGTAGGCAGAGAGGCATAGAGAGAAAATGAGTAGACCCAATTCACAAATTCTGCCTCAGGCTAGACCTTTATACATTTAATATATGATGATAATAATAATAGATCCACTCAGTCGTTCTTTTCTTCCAAGGGACCCAATTCACTACTCTTTTTGATGGTCAGATAGGAATGATATGCAAGGGCAATGACATTCCATATACATTTGCCCTTGACGTCCCAGGGCACCCCTTCCTTGAGGGTTATAATTCTTCAGCTGACTTCAAGTCTACTTCTGGTTCTCACACCAATGACTTGCACCCAAGAGTGTATATCTATTATAATTGCTACCTAAAGAGAATAAGAATTACAGATAAGTAATTTTCTTTTTCTAATCTAACCCCCTGGAGGCATTTTAGCAGCTAATACGGGTGATGACAGGCATTTCTGCTATAATTTATACAATTTCATTTTTCTTAATCATGGATTTTAGTTCTCTTACGTCATCTGCCTGAAATGGAAGCAATTTTTGGTCGCTTTTACATTTATAGTCCCTCTTGCAAAATGGCTAAAATCTCCACAAAATTATGAGAAATTCAGTTTATCATCTTGTCAGAAATGGTTTTTTTATTACTGCTTACAAAGCCACTTAAAGCAATTTATAAAGCATGAATTTATCTGCTTCAATGGGACATGATTTGAGTACTTCAAAACACATGAAAAGTTAGTAAGTGGACCGTTAGAGCTGTTTGCCTTGATAGAGAAATTGCTGATTAACATACTTAAAGTAATTATATGGCACATCAAAGAGAATTTAGAGACTGCTCTGAGGCAGGTGGAGAGATGAAATTCTTTTGTTGTTATTCTCAAATTTAACATAATATCTGATACATGAAATGATGCCGGTAAATATTGGTGATTTGCAGTTGTAACACAGAGAGGTCACTGGTAATACAGTATTCTAATCACACCTGTAGCTTCCTGACCCTTCTTGTGAATGCAGGTGGCCCTAAGGAATCCAAGTCAAGAGCATGTTCCCAATCCCCAGACAGTCCAGGTGTTCTGATACAGCTCAGAGTCCCGTGAGATGTAGAACTGCTGTCAGCAGCACGGATGGAGCATGAGATCAATTTAGTGGGTCAGTAAATAAAGTTTTGTGGGAATACAATATGATCATCTAGAATAGGAAGGAATAGAGAACACCTTTCTTTATAAGTACAAAAACCGTTTTGTAAATTTCTTTTTTTTTTTTTAGCAAGGTTTTATATTTATTACAGGGAGGAAAAGAAACAGGCTTTACAGAGGAAGTTTGGGCCAAGTACAGTAGGAAAAGCAGTATACTCTCCAGAGTGAGGGTGGCCACTATGCAAGAGGAGACATAGTGTTCTCATGAAACTCTTTATATCCTTTTACCATGGGACTAAGTTCTGGTATGAAATGTATTTCTTCCTGTAATTCAAAATAAATTCAAGTCACTATAGTAAATTGAATGAAATAACCCAAAATTGTACATCCATAGCCTAATCCCTGAATTCTATGACCATGACCTTATTTGGGAAAAGGTTTTTTGCCAATGTAATTAAGGTAAGGAGCTGAAGTTGATTGGCTCCTCCTAGATTATATGAGTTGACTCTAGGCCAGTGACAGGTGTCCTTACAAGAGAAAAACAAAGAGAGATTTAAGATTAGCTGAAGAAGAAGTAACAGGATGACAGAGGTAGAGAGGAGTAAGGTGGCCACAAATAAAGAGACAGCAGGGCCACAGACACAGGAAGGATTTACCCCTAAAGACTCTGGAAGGAGAACGGCTCTAATTTCAGTGTCCAAATTCAAGAACTATGATAACTAATTTTTGATTGTTTCACAATACAGAGTGGTAGGTAGTTTGCAACAGGAATCTAATTCAGACACTGATCCAAAAGATTCAAAATCCTGGTGTTTTCAACAACCCCAGAAACTGCTTTGACCTCTCCCAGTATACACAAAAACCCCAAAGAATGAAATCCAGAGCACTTCTACGTTTTTGAAAAGCCTTCAACAAGAAACCTGAATAATGCAGGATTTATCATCTGACACAGGCGAAGGAAGAAAAAAATCTCCACCTTCACTCGCAGTGACCACAACCAAATAGAGACAGTCCTGTCCATTTCCTTCTGACAAGGACATTTCAGAAGTTTAAATTTCTTTGTAGACAGTATTTTATTTAATTCTGTTAATTTAAATTTATAATGGCTATGCTTTTTCGAACTCAAAAAATGGGGATCGGAAAACCAGTGTTTTAGACTTCTCCCTCATTAGTCGGGCTGGCCAAGCAAAGAAAAGGAACTTGTAAATGACAGGGGTGAGCTCAGTGTTAAATCCTAGCACTTGGATGGCACTGCGTTTGATCTCTATCACCACAAAAATAAAAAAATTAAAAATTGAATTAAGTTAAAATAAAATAGCTTGAAAGCATGAGAAGATGTTTATTGTGTGTGTGCACCTGTACGTGGGGTAGGTACCGAGGATCAAACTTATGACCTTGGACTTATGAAGCAGGTAGAGGCTCCACTGAGCTAAATCCCCAGCCCAAGAGGTCTAGTTTGATAGTAACATAGTTATCTGTTCTACTTATAATCCTTCCCAGACTGGCCAAAAGAAGCGTGTCTGAAGACATCCGCACAGCTAGATGGATGTCTGTGGACTGTTAGCAACTGTGAGCTACCCAAGCTGCACAGAACATGCTATAACTAGAGGAGTACAGAATAGAGTCATGGGCACTTATAACAAATCCACCATTGCACTATTTGTACAGTAATAATTAGGGCTATGGATCACAAAGGACCTACCTGGCTTAAAGCCACTGGCTTCCTTTGGCTTTCCTCCACCTTTCCAGGAGGAATGTTGTGCCTCTCATCCCAAACAACCAACACCTATGTGGAAAACACAGGTGGCCAGACATCCCAGCATCATTCATTCTCGCAGGACTCATCTTCCCATCTCGACGTGAAAGATGCTGCATCAGTGTGAGACCACTTGGTGTAATGCTTTGTACCTAGTCGTCACTCAAGAAATTCTCCACACCTGACTAGAGTAAGAAAGCATAAAAACTAGAAGTCAAGGAAAATAATCAAGTGACAGAGAGGAAGGCAAATGGACACAAGAATAATTTTGACAAAAAAGCCTAACAATTCCCTTGCTGCATTTCTGAACAGTGTGACTTTTCCCCCTTATAAAGTAATGGGGGAACGAAGACAAACCAAAACACACAAGATTTTCAAAGTGCATTTGATCCCACCAATAACTTGGATGAAGTCTAAAGTCTCTCCCTAAACACAATCTCCCTGATCCCTGCCAAACTGAAAGTCACAAAGGGTCCCAGGCAGCTCATCCACTTCACCAGGATGAAGTCTGCACTGGTGCACTATTCACTTCATCCTGTGGACACTGGGAAGTGATTTGTGAACATTAAGAGTGGCTTCAAAGAACACTAAAGAAGCCCTTGGGAGTGGAGTAGACAAAGAAGAAGTGAGATGGGGACATGGCCAGGAACGGTGACAGAGCTCACATGCACCGGGGGTGTCTCCTGTGCAGGACCAGGAGCTTCCACTCGAGGCAGAACTAGGCAGAGCTACTTGGTAAAATTATTTATGTGTTTTTGCATATGTGCTTTTGAGGATTAAACCCAAGGCCCCACCATGTCAAGCTCCACCTCTGAGCTATGCCCCAACACTCTAAAACCATTTTATAAGTCAAAATTTCTCTGGCTTTTTAGGCAAACAGTAGGAGACAGAACATTGCAAAGTTATAGAAGCACCTATATTTGAAGACCACCTGTCCCTAATTAGCTCTGCAACCATGAGCCAGTGACTTGCCTTCTCTAATGCTCAATGTTTCCTTTCTGTAGAAATAGTATAACTCCATGCTTCCAATTATTACAATCTTTCACTGTTCAGCAATTATCAACACTGTACACAATACAGTTTTACAGTTTTGTAAACTACCTGGATTCACTGTAGCCTGGTAGTATCTTGAGGAAGATGTTTTATTAGGTTAAATCTCCCTCAAACACAAATTAACACATTGCTTTAATCAGGATAAACCTGATACACCTGTCCCCTCCGCTCAGTGTGCTCTGACGAGGTCTGTGTGAGTGCAAATCCCCTAGGAGCTCCTCAGAATCCCGTCCAGAGCAGCACGGCCAGACCAGGAAAAGTGTGTTCTGAGGAGTCACTGGCACCTGGGGTGAAAGTGCAGTCCTGCGGGTCAGTGAGAGGTGACCACGAGCAAGTCCCTTAATTTCTCACACCCTAGTTTCCCCATCTACAGAGAAGGGACAATAACACTTTACAAAAAGAAAGATACAACAAGGGGGAAGTCAGACTTATTTGGGGACAGTTACTGCAGAATTGCTATCCCTAATCACATCTACTTGACTTGGGCTGCACCATGTATTCTGCCAGGGCTGCTGTTTCCTGACCTGACATGTCCCAAATCTACCCATTCTTCAAAACTCGAGTGTAAGGTCATCTGAGCCGCAGAGACTTCCCCTCTGCCCAGCGGAAACCAGCTTCCTCTTTGTACTTCCTAGATATTTATCTCTGGCCTTCTTACAACCCTCCACCTTGTGTTTACAAACTTTACTCTAGACCTTGACTCCCCCAAGAGAATGCCCCCTAAAGGCAAGTCTCTGTAATCTTCTTTCACAGTTAGTGCCGGGCAGGCTGATGAAACCTCAAGTTCTTGAAAAACATTTGGTGAATGAATAAATCAATAACAAGTCATATGCATTTCAAAACTTTAAGTTTTGCATGAACTATCTATGCTCAGTTAAAAAATAAGAAATTTATATTAATTGTCTGAAGGAATGCAGAGATTCTGTCATCCATTTTACTTTAAATATGTCAATAAAAGAATGTGCAGATGGCCAGGGATTTAGCTCAGTGGTTCCAGTGCCTGCTTTGCAATCCCAAGAGCCCAGGTTTGATTCCCCATAACCACATACAACAATGCTGGGCATGGAGACACTCCCACCAGCAATCATTACCATGTGCCACAATGCTGGGCATGATAGCTTATGCCTATAATCCCAGCACCTCTGAGGAAGAGGCAGAAGAATTGCTGTAACTGTGAGGCTGGCCTGGGATACATAGTGAGCTCAGGACCAGCCTGAACTACAAAGTGAGACCTTGTCTCAAAAAAAAAAGAATCTGTATATGTTTACCAGAAAATCTAAGAAGGTTTCTAATGTCTGCCTTCAATATTCCAAACATTTTGTAATCCCTTGTTTCATGTAAAAAGCAAATGAACTTAGTTGTGCTGCTTTCTAGCATTTGACAGCTCTGGGGCTTTGGGTATGAAAAATCAAAGTGATTTCATTAATTCAGTGATGGGAAATGTGTCAAAAACATCACCTGTCTTTGTTTTCACCAGCGAATTGACTAAATATTTTGTCTTTTAATATGTTTGAGATCTTATACACAGCACATCAAACACAACTAATTTATCTCGTTTCTATCCTATGAATGTCTTAAATTTTGTTTTAACTTAAAAGAAATTTAGTCCTTTAATAAACTAATTAATATAAATTTTAATTAAGAAAGGAAAACAATACTTCTTTAAAATACCCAGATAGAGAAACTAAGCCTGCCAGCTAATTTCAGCTCTCACAATAAAAAGGCATCTCTAGCCATCTTGTGTATGTGGAAAAGAACATTTCTGTTCCCTCGTATTGTTCTAAGCCTGAAAGTGACACTTCCTACTAAGGCAAGGGGAAGAATAAATGTAAGACAGTCTCATTTCAGGCTTCACTCTGCCTTTAGATATTTGATCTTTGCAGTTCTGTGAAGACACTGGGACACAGTAACTAAACCTAATAAATTGCCAATCTGACTGAACTGTCATTTTTGAGGCAGTTTCTAGAACCACTGAGCTAAATCCCTGGCCCTACGGCCAAAGTGTCACTGAGGACAGAGAGACAGACCATATAAAGAATCACTGAACGATGGGTTGTCTGTAGATAAGTTTCATGCATCTCACATATAGGAAGGGTGTCGCTGTTTGACAGTGGAGATTTCACTATCCTGAAATCCAACCCTATCTTGTTCTACAGCCACTAACATAGCCTTATACTTGGAGATAGTAGGACCTTGTTATAATTCAGGGCATCAAATTGTCTCCATTTTATAAGAAACTTGTGAAAATGATTTTTTAAATGATTACAGCATTCTGAAAGTGATTTTTTTGTTGATAAACCACTGAGACATTCAATGGCTATTATCAGTTTATCAATACTCTTGTTCAGAGCTGTAGAGTGCATCTAAATTCTCTTCTTGTCTGGTTTGTTTAGCTTTGTTTTTGCTTTTAGATAGAATCTTGCTATGAACTTCATTTTTTCCTAAGTTTATAAGTTCAATTTAAACATACATAGTGATCCCATTCATAATAGGGAATTTTTACCTGTACATGATATACCTTGATTCTTCTTTTCTCCAATTCTTTCCTCTCCCTCCAGCCCCTCTTCCCCTCCTTATTTACAAAATTTTAGTTCCATTTTATCTTTTTTTCTCATTTTTTTCCTTTTCTTCCTTTCCTCCTCCCTCTTCCCTAGTTCCCCTTCACATTTGAATATTTTCTTCCTGTTTCACAACATCTATTATACATGTTGATCCTTACTGACACTTTCAATTTCTCATATCAGAGAAGCAATGCAATATTTGAACATGTGTATATAACTTTTTTCACTTAAGAGTGTGGTCTCAGGGTATATCCACTTACCTAGAAATGTCTCATATTTATTTTTCTTTATGGCTGAGTACTACTACATTTTAGAAAAGAACCACATCTTTTTTATCCATTCATTGGTTGATGGGCTTTTGGGGTGTCTCCAAGGTTTAGCTTTTACAAACTGTGCTGCTACAAACACGGGTATGCATATATCATTGTGGTAAGATATTTTCTGCTCCTTTGGGAAGATAGTCAGAAGGGGAGTAGTTAGGTCAAGTGGGACTTCTATCATTCCAGTTTCAGAATATGTGCTACTGAAATGAGCAGGACCTCTAATCTTAGTATTTTGAGAAATCGCCACACTAATCTCTACAGTGGTTACAATAGTCTACATTCCCACCAATAGTGAGAGGATTCCTCCCACCACCAGCATTTGTTATTGGTTGATTTCTTGAAAGCAGCCATTCTTCCTAGAATGAGATAGAATCTCGGTGTTGTTTTTCTTTTAATTCAAATCTTTTTTTTTAATTGAAATATTTATTGGTGCATTACATGTACACATCATGATTGCACTCCACAATGGGGACTTGTATAAGACACAACTTAATTCTCATTTTTTCTCATAGCCTTATCTACCCTATCACCCCCACCCCCTATATACATAAACTTTGTTTCCTTTCTTTTTTGCTATAATCTCATTATTTTCCCCCTTCACCTTATTTCACTTTGAGTATTTTCTATTTCATAATATATAACATACAATTCTAGAACTCATTTACATCTTTATTTTCTCATACCAGAGAAAAAAGGTGATATTTACCTATCTGTGAACTATTTATTTCACTTATGAGGATATCCTCAAGGTATGTCCATTTAAGTATAAATGATTCCAACTTATCATTTTTATGGCAGAGTAATACTCCATTCTGCAGAAGAACCACGGCTTTTTTATCCAGTCTCCAGTTAATGGACAGTTGGGTTGTTTCTAAGATGTAGCAATCACAAATTGAGCTGCTATAAACATGGGTGCACATATGTCACTGTGATATGAGTCTTTTAATTCCTTTGTGTATATACCTAGTAGAGCAATGGCTGGGTCAAATGGGACCTTTTTGAGGAATCCTAGCTTTTTGAGGAATCTCCAAACTGATCTCCACAGGGGTTGTATGAGTCTACAGTCTTTATTTGTGCATTTTATATACACATCATCATCGCATTCAACATTAAGAGTTTGTACCAGTATGTAACGTGACTTGATTCTCATTTTTTCCCAATCCCCCACCCACCCTACAACCCTCCACCCCTATATACATAAGCTTTGAGGAATCTCAGTGTTGTTTTATTTGCATCTATCAAATTGCCAGTGAGGTTGAACATTTTTTCATATATTTATTTGCCATTTGTACTACTTCATCTGAGAAGTGTGTATTCATCTCAAATGCTCATGTTTGGGTTGATTCTTTAAATCTGAGGTTATCTTAAGGCTAAAACCAGACCCATGTCTCTCACCTGCACTAAACCAAAATCAAATGGATAAAAGATCTAAATATTAAAACAGGCCAATAAATTCCCTAGAAGATAGAATAAGTAGAACGCGTGAAATTATAGGTTTAGGAAAAGACTTCATGAACAAAAGCTAGACCACATAAGCAATTCTACAAAGAATCAACAACTGCGGTCTTATCCTATTAGAAAGCTTTGCACATCAAAGAAATCATCAACAGAGTTCAAAGACAATGCACAGAGTAGGAAATGTTTTAGTCAGTTGTCCTTCAGATAAAGGATTAACTAATTTCTAGAATATATAAAGAATTGGAGGCCAGAGATTTATCTCAGTGGTTCCAGCACCTGTCTTACAAACTCACCGATCCAGGTTCGATCCCTGGTAACCACATCCAACAGTACTGGGCATGGAGACTCATGCCCAACAGCAATCAGAACCACATACCACAGTGCCGGGCAAGGTGGCTCACACCTGTGCAAGACAAAGGAGAACATTATATCATTATGATGGAGTCACTTAATCAAGAACATGTATCAAATATAAGACTTCCAGGAAGATGGTGGAATGGTAAGCAGCATACCAACTACAGTTGGAAGACTTCTCTAAGAAGTAGTAATTTCCTAAGGTTTCTTGATACTAGCAATAAAGACACCTACAATAAACAATTCACAAGCATCGGTGCAGGAATTAAGCTTTAAAAAATAGAAACTGAGAAGACACGGACACAAGACTACCAGCTTACTGAAGACAAACCCAGGGAGCAATGAGGTGGAACAACTAGAAAACTACAACTTGGATTCTTTGGAGTGATGAATGAATGAAACTGTAGAAAAAAAATCCAGAAATAATTTCTCAGATATATTTTAGAAATGATGACCATAATGAAAGGTATTTAATGAATCTAGAAAAGATACAGGCTTTAAAAAATAGAGAAGCTTAGGAAAATGATGGAAACCATAAATGCCCAACATAGGAAAGAAATGCAATTCATGAAACAAATTTAATCAGATATCCAGGATATTAAAAGTTCTATGAAAGTGTATAGACAGCAGAAAGAACCAATGTGAGGGCAGAATATCAGATCTAGAAGACGGGGTTGCAGATTGAAATCATGAAAAGAAACATTTCTTTAAAATGGCAAGGGACCATGAAAAATCAATCCAACAGCTGCTAGATGATGCAAAGAAGAATAGTATAAGATTATTTGGAATTAACGAAGCAGGAGATAACACAAATGACATAAAAACCTGTTCACATAAATAATGAAAAAAAACCTTTCTAACCATGAAAAAAACAATTTGACATAGATAAATGAGGCATATAGAACTCTGATAGCCATGATAAAAAATTCTATACCAAGCCACATAGCAGTCAAGATTCCAGAGATTCGACACAAAGAACAGAAAATTGAGAGTTATTACAGAAAAGAAACAAATCACCTATAAAAGAAAGCCCATCATTCTACATCAGACTCCTCAACACAAATCCTTAAGTCAAGGAGCGATTGGAGTGAGGTGTTTAAAGCCCTAAAAGAAAACAACCTCTAATCCTGACTGATGTACCCTGAAAAACTATCTTTCAAAATTTATGGAGATTCATGATACTTCCATGACAAAGGACACCTAAAGAAATTCATGCTCACCAAACTAGCACTCCAAAATGTTCTGAAGAACATTCTAGTGAGAGATAATGAAGACTACAA
>PVIR01043276.1:0-11811 GCA_004026965.1 Petromus typicus
CCCATCTTGGTCCTTTTCACCCTCTCCTCCCCTCCCTACCATCCGTTCATCCAGTAGTCCATTTTCCTGTTTCCTACAGTCTATCCTTTATTTTCAGCCATGGGAAATGAATACACCTTGAGACTATAAATTAAATAAATCAAAAACAAAAGGTGAAATATTACATGTTTTTTCTTACATAAGAAACAAAATATAAATAATTTAGGAACAAAAATGTTTTTCTCTAGTAAAATATTACCCTTTTTGAGTTACATCTTTTATGAACAAATATCTTACTAATGTTTTCATATAAGAGATTTATGAACACATGTGGCTTTGAATTGGAAGACATATTGAACTAACATTTCAAAATGTAAGCTCTGTCAATAATATGAATGCCTGTTCTCCTTCAAAAACATTGTGTATTAATATTGTATTACATATAATCATTACATTGTGATTTTGTTGGTTTTAAGCTGCTTGTAAAATTTTTTCCCCTGTAGCTGCAAATGATGACACATATAAAGTACCAATATATTATTTTTATACTTGACATAATTTATGTTTTTAAGGATACACATCTTCAAGATGAAGAAGTAGAATTATTGAAAGCTGTTATTAGAATAAAGATAGCATAATGAAAAATGTTGTCATTGTGTTCAGACATTTAATGAGGGCCGAGGATTTAGCGCTGTGGTTCCAGCACTGCCTTGCAAGTGCAAGATCCCTAGTTCAATCCCTGGTAACCACATACAGTAGTGCCAGGCATGGTAACTCACACCCACCAGCAATCAGTACCACATACCATAATGTTGGATATGGTGGCTCCTGCCTGTAATCCCAGCACTCGGGTGGCAGAGACAGGAGGATCGTTGTGAGTTTGAGGCTTGCCTGGGCTACACAGTGACCTCAACGACAGCCTGAACTACAAACAAAACAAACAAACAAATGAATCATTTAATGAAATCCTACTACTTCACATTCTATGTATGACAAAAAAGTGAATTGTTGCAAATATTTTTGAAATTATCTCACTAGTTCCTTCTGCTGATC
Source organism: Petromus typicus (assembly GCA_004026965.1). Lineage (NCBI taxonomy): Eukaryota > Metazoa > Chordata > Mammalia > Rodentia > Petromuridae > Petromus > Petromus typicus. The sequence continues at coordinate 1,033 of PVIR01043276.1, forward strand.
TTCAGGGGGGGAAAAGGCAATTTTAGGTGAGAGTCACTTTGTGTTTTATTCATGCCCTAGGCTGCTCTTCCTTAGTGATGCAGATAAAGCTGTATGTGAGGAACAGCTGGGCTCCAACTGCAGTCCTGTTCTGTGGGGAAAAAAAAAAAAAAGCTGGAGAAATGCACAGAGCACTGTCCTCTTTTAATCACACACCACCCAGGAAGACATTGAGTAGAATGTATGTAAATTCATCACCATTGTAACGCAGAGTTCCCATTCTCTCTGTCGTTTTTCTGAGATGATTATAAGAGGTACCAGTAGTTTTTTAGAGCCAACCTTATAAAAATAAATACTATCTTAAGGCATTTGATCATGAATTTTGTTTGTAATTCATATCTACATTTCCTTCTTTTCCTGATTCATGCAATTTATTTTCCCCTCTTCCCTCCCCGACTTCCTTTCTTCTCTTTGGAAATATTATTCAGTACCTGATAGGTTATAGACCCTGCTTAAGGTGGTGTGGACAAGGTGGGCAAGTTGTGTGTCTGTGCCACAGCTGATAGTCCAGTGATCAAGAGCTGCTCCTATGATTCCAGAATCACATCTGCCAACAGCTTTTAAGTGGAAGTAAAAAAAAAAGTCATAAAAGGAAAACTTGCAACATAATGGGAGTGAAGAAATACAGAGAGAAAGCCAGGGAGAGAGAGAGACAGAGACAGAGAGAGACAGTGACAAAGAGACAGAAAGAGAGAGAGAGACAGGAAAGAACAGAAGAGATGAAAGAAAGAAAGCAAGTTGCATTTCAACCAGGTAGATATTTTGAAGAGATGGAGAGGATGTGCAGCTCCTCATTATGAGCACTGACTATCATAGTGTTTAACAGCTTTAAGAAAATTCCTGCCAGGGATTGTTTTATGTGATTCGTTCACAGTCATAATTTAGCCAATTTAAAAAATCCGTCCCTCAGTGAACCAAATCATGAAAATTTTTGAGATAACTTGGCTCTGAGTAGACTAAGGTGGTATTGCTTTTGTGTAGCATAGGCTTGTACTCACGTTTTGGTGCATAATACTGACCTTTTAAACTTTTATCAACATTTCTGGACCACTCATATAGTTACAAAATACTTCATCGTGGAAGTTCTGAGAGTCTCAGTCTGGGCATCTTTCAAGAGTTCAAATATTATGAAGGAATAGAACTGAAGGATTTTCTGAGAGTTCTAGTGCCTCATACTCAGTTAAGAAGTAAGGAAAATGTGATTTCAGTAAGGTCAGAGAACTTCTAAAGTCTCTGGACAAAACTAAGAACACTGAGTTCAGCCCTTGCTCACAGTCCTGTCATCCTGTAGATTAGGGTTATAAATGTAAGCCCGCTCTTAGCTGTGCCTTACCTCCGGTAATTCCATGTCAATTATATGCTATATTTGAAGCATAAAAACAGCAGGGAAAATCAGAGCATAGGATAAAATCCAAGGATAGTTTTGAGCTCCTTTTCAGGAGTCATTGGAAAACAGAAGACAGGGTGAGCTGTCCTTTATCATAGACTTGAGAAGCTCACAGGCTTTGATGCACAAATACAAGAGTAATTTTTCTGAGTTAATACATACTGATGTCTAATTTTTGAGGAAGTAAAAGTATATGAGTGAGAACCACAATTTTTCACAACAATCTGAAAACATCTTAATACATTTTTCTTAAAATATCCTCTTGACTCTGATATTCTTAGGGACAAAATAGATGTTTCTTAACTCTCACCCATATTAGAAAATATTTACCAATGTTGCCTGTCAGAGTATTGCTAAGAACTTTGCTAAGAACTTAGCTAAGAACTTTGTTAAGAACTAGGTTCTTGTGAAATCACTCAGTGTAACACTCCATTTACTGTCCCTTTTAGATATACCATCAAAGACCTGTTTTCTCTCATTAAAACTGCTCTAGCCATGTGCTATTAAGAACAAAATCTCTCGGAGCTCAGCAGCTGAGTCAGTCCTTTTCTTTATCCTGAAGACCGCTATAAGTTTAAATTTTGTTATAAAATCTATCATTCCTGTTAAATGCTAACAACAAATCCGTATAACATGTGTCAGATGAGAAGCAAAGTTCTTAGCTTTGAAACACACACTTGTGTTGCTTCCCAAGGATGAGACCAGTGCAGAGTCCTGTGCAGAGGTCTCACCAGTTGCAGTGTTAGAGGGAACACAACGCACAGCCACATCCTCGCCGCTGATACTGCCTGTCATTGTGGGATGTTCCCCACAGCCCTCCTGCTTGATATTTGGGTAGAGGGATTCAAAGAAGTCAGGTCATGGTTATGGTTTATTGCAGGGAAATGATGCAGAGTAAAACCCATGACCAGGAGAAGTACATATGAACACAAAGACTTTCCCACAGATCTCCATTCCAGACAATGTCACTTTCTTGACACTGTGTGAGACAGTGTGAGTGGATTATCAACCAAGGAGTCTCATTTGAGACTCAGTGTCCAGAATTTTTATTAGGGCTCCTTTATGTAAACATTGTGGCGCTCAGGAGCGATCTAAGAGAGTCTTTCAGTAACATTTCATGAGAAACACAACGAGACAGGAGAAAATCAAGTCATCGATAAATAAATAAATAGCAATAATATTAGCTTTTAAATAACAGATATTAACATGCTGGGCAAGGCAGTCAGTCTGTCCTGAATTCTTACAGAGCTGTTTGGATGTACACCTTATGTGTCAACACTGTATTTTTCTAAAACTGGGTTGTGATGCTGCCAATTTAGAGGATTAAAAACTCAGAATAGTAATGAACTGGCCACCAATAATCATAACCCAGCCTCTACCCTACACAATGATATTTCATTCTGCTTTGAGAAAGCTGCCCAGTTTGACTACTGTTCATTGAATATGAGTTCCAAACACAAGTCTTTTGGGCTTAAATGTTTTCTGTCCCAACTATATTCTTTTATATACTCACCAAACATATCCTGCTAAGTATGTGACCTTTATTTAGTGCTGGCTCCACAATGTATTTCTTATTTCTTCCCTGGGCAAACTATTCACCGAATACCAAGGCATAAAACTAATTCAGTCCAGTGTTTCAACAGAAAAGACCATCAGAGCAGTGTACACATAGTATATTAAATCCAACTTATAGTGTAAAGAAAAGTGTGACTTACTGTCATTTCAGGTTTTCTCTATTTTTTTTTTCAATCAGGACTTACCTTCCTCTGAAAGATGGCAGTTCCCGTGCCTTTTCAGTTTAGTCTTTGATAGTGTACATTCTTATAGTCATTTTTATAACCAATTTAGTCACCAAGTAATAAATATCTTTGGCAAGACTGTCAAAAAATCCTAATGACATAGCGTGATGTGAACCTTTTAGAGCTTTCAGTGGCATAAACAACCCACTGTACCATGTGTGCTCTTGGTTCGTCACCACTAGATAGACTATTGTGGCACTCCAATCTAAGTGACATTTTGCAATACTCTGTACATCAAAAGGCAGAACAATTTAAAGGAGAACAGGTAATATAACAGGAGGAACACTAGGATGTGAAGATATTGAGGGTTCTTACCTAGGGCAGGAAGCTTTGAATTAGATTAGTTGACGGACGGGGCACTTTTGTGAACATGAGGAAATTCCTACCACTGTACATTTCTTACCTAGAATTACCTTGGCATAGTGATTCTGTATTTCAAGTGGTCATGTACACTCCTCTTTTAGCCTTAAGAACCAAGATGTTCTTAGCAACCTTTTTAAAATATAAAACAACCTTCCTCCTCCTGGTAGTATGTATCTGGAACATTGAAATTATTGTATCCTGCCCCCATGCCTGAAGAAATGTTGAGTGCAGACCACACAGAGCTCAGCAAGGAGATCCTGGTTTGTCTGCTCTAAGTACAGTACTGCAAACACAGTATAACGGACTGTTCCAATCTCCTTGTGTGGCAACCATTGGGTGCTCTCCATTCTCAGTTTTCTTGGTAAAACTAGGCTGTCTTTCAAAACAAACATGCAGAGAAATCTACTGTGCTTGAATATACACAAAAATCCTAGGAAAATGCAGATCCCTTTACATGAATAGAAATCAAAATCATTTGAAATGTAATTACTGTCTTCAGGGCAAATATTTTTCTTTATTATTTTTCCTAATAATCATAAAATATAATAAGGTCATTAGCCAATGAAGGTATGAAGACATGGAAAGCAGACTATTTTAAATGCCCTTATCAGCAAAACAAAATCTAATTTCCTTTCATCCTTTTCCAGAAATACTTCTCCAGTATTTCTCAATAATCTAATATCACTGGGGATTTCTACATTCCACTGGCCTCTGGCTAATTTTACTGGTATTACAAGTCAACACATTCATAGTATGAACATGAAAACGTACTACATCATTGTACAGAACTAAGAAGAGCATGGCTCTTATTTGCAAAAGGAAATAAACTATTCTCCTTTGTTTAAGTACAAGACTTGATAATCTAGGATAAAATTCACTGATCAAATTAACTAAAGACAGCAATGAAGAAACAGTTCTCAGTAGGCAGGTACCAAGTCCTGTCTCTCTAGTTTGTTAGACTTGAGCTAGATCACTGGTCTAGTACTGACATAACTCTTAAGCATCTCTAAATTGACAAAAACCTACTCTCTGAGAAACTTCACAAGTTCACCAAATCCATACAGATAACCGCTTAACTAAAATTATGTTCTTATAATATTAATATCAGTACTTATTTAAGCACTTAGAAAAAACTAGATTTCTCTGTAATTTAATTACCCTATTTATATGAAGAGATGGCAAGGTTTGCTAATATCTAAATTTTGTACCAACTCTAGATTCAATAACTGTATCAAACATGGCCCTTCTTGGGAAAGGAAAAAGATCAAACAAGGTATATGCACAAGCAGGCGTCATGTAGTATATACAAGTAGAGAAGATCACTAAAACTGAAAGCAGTAACCAATAAATATAATGGGTTTTGAGTGGTACAAATAATTGTAGATTGAAAGGTAATTAAGAACCAAGATAGATGCAGAGATTTTGAGACATAAGTTTGGTTCTGAAGTTTAGTAAGATTCCAATAGAACCACATATGAGAAGTAATGCGCTCTCTCTCTCTCTCTCTTCCTCACCATACTATATGTATGTAAAGGGTACATACTTACAGCCAGTGGCAGCAGTTAGAGTGAGACCAGTCAAAGTGGATGTAGTTTAAACGCTATGCTAAAATCAACTTGAGCTTTTGTGTATTTTTACTTTCTCAGTGATATTTATGGATTTTAATGAAAAAAATTCAGAACAGTATTATATTAAGAGTCCTTGTCACAGGCCCACAGAATTGCAATATTGAATTCAATAGTTTAACTCTTTTTTTTTTTTTTAAGGTTTTTTTGAGACAGGGTCTTGCTTTGTAGTTCAGGCTGGCCCTGAGCTCAGCCTGAAACTCACATCACAGCAATCCTCCTGCCTCTGCCTCCCGAGTGCTGGGATTACAGGCGTGAGCCACCAGGCCTGGCACTGTGGTACGTAGTACTGATTGCTGCTGGGGTGAGTCTCCACACCCAGTATTGTTATGTGGTGACTGGGGATCGAACCCGGGCCCTTGCACTTGCAAGACAGGCGCCGGAACCACTGAGCTATATCCCAGGCCCTCAATAGTTTAACTCTTATAAAATTTTACTATACTTGTTATGAAGTTTTAAGTAATTTTTAAGATCAATATAATTGCATAGGGCTCTATGTGTGATCTTTGTGTGTTATTTTACATATTTCTCTGGTTAAATTGTTAGGATTTTCAGCATGTGGTGTTTACAGATCAGAAGCACTGAAAGAAGTAATATGACAACTATTATACCATAAAATATAAATTAAATAAGGAAAGAGATTGTAATATGAAGATCACAAACCAGGCTTTACATAACATCCTGTAGAAGTTTGAAATAATAGATCATTTTCAGCACTTAAATGTGTGAATGAAATATTATTGATGAAAGGAATTAAAAGTTTGATAATACCTAGATGAATTCAATGCAGTTCAAATCAACCTGATTTTTTAGCCTACTAAGAGTATATCATCTAATGTGAGGATCAAGGATACTCAGCTGTATCAGAGTCTGATTTAAAAAGCAAGCATAAATCTGCTGTTCTGTGTAACTTCTAGGCACTCTTAAGCCTTTTTTCATGAATCTTACTAACCACATTTCTCTGAATGACAAAATTCTCTTTTGACTGACATATCCCAGGTGCATGTTAACACCATTAATTATAGCGCTGTCAAGTGTTTCCGGTGTAGGTGCCCTATTGACTTTACAAGTTGACAGCACAGATTTTTTGACTTACCCAGTGGCTCTTTTCCTCCCCTGCCCTTATGTCTTTTCCCTGTTTTCAGTACAGGCTATCAAACCCAGAACTTCCTGTGTACTAAGCATGCTTTCTATACCACCGAGCTCCATGTCCATTTCTTAATCTTGTGGTTTCTAGCTTAACTCAAATATGAGGAATACTGTCTTTCTCAGAAGGAATCCTCCAGGTGTCAATCACTGTGGACAAACTACAGTGAAACCTTGGTGTTTGAGCCTCCTTCATTCCAGAAACATGCTGTGCATGCAAAGCACTTGTATGTCAAAGCAAATTTCCTCATAATAAATAAGGGAAAATCGGATGATTTGTCTTACAGCCCAAATATGTTCTTTACAAATGATTGCAGGGCCTGAGATTTAGCTCAGCAGTTCTGTCTGCCTCGAAAGCTTAAGGTCCAGATTTGGATCACTGGCACCATAAATAAATAAATAAATAAATAGATAAATAAATAAATGTAAAAAGATTACAATATGTAATATAATAAAAAATAATAAATAGAAAATATAAAGACAAATAAACAAATTAACCTGCACTTTCCTTTGAAGACTCTCATGGCTGATGTGAGGGAGACAAGAGAGAGAGGAGGGTTAGTGAAAGTAAGACACTCTCACTAATGGGAACATTGCTGTCTACTTACTCAATGGAATTTTATTCCTTTCGTTCTCCTTTGTCAAGGAGCCTGTGCTTTGAAAGTTGGTTTGTCTCCTTTTGAGAATATTGCTTTAAGCAGATTCATGGCTCACACTTGTACAGTTTTATCTGGGTGGTGATTTCTACAAAAGCTTGCACCATTTCCCATATTTACACATCTTCCTATTCTCGTTGAAGCCATGGATTCCTCTGCCTTTCCCTCCTCCTCCTCTGCAGGTGAGATCTTCTTCACAGCCTCACAGTGTTGGGAGAGGATCACCTACAACCTGACAGAGAGACAGAAAGAGAAGAGGACAGGGAAAGGGGGATGGGAAGAGGAGGAGGGACCAGAAGGGGAAAGGGAGGGAAGGGAACAAGGGACCTAGGGTAAGATTCTGTAATCCCCTTAGGAAAGATCTATTAGAAAAAAGAGCAAAAGTGTAATGAGATAATAATGAAAAACATATTCAAAAAAAGTGTAAGAACTTATGTTCAAAAATTTAAGAATAGAAATAGCATATAAAACTAATTAAAATCAATTTAGCAATATTGATTCCGTGGAAAGAGAGAAAAATAGGGAATTTTAGGAGCCTGTGAATTTTTTCTTACTTTTATCTAAATCATTTCTATACCTTCCTCATCTTTGGACAAAAAGAATTGTCATAAATTTTATCATATATAGAAATATATATGATCAATTTATTAGGAAAATAGAATATCTACTTGGACCATCAAGTTATGTGCAGTAGTTGATAGGACTATTAGAAAGAAATATTGTAAGTCACATTCCTAACAAATATTCAACCTATCAAGACCTTGTAGAACATTCCCACAGAGGAAATCACAGCGTTGACTTCCAGTGTGCCCCATGACTCCACCAGACGCTGGGCCCAGCAGCCACACCTGCATGAGGAGTGAAAGGACCCTGTTACTGCTGCAGGGGCACAGTTGTGGGAATGAAGATCTCTATTTCAGCTGCAACTTGGGGGAGGAAAAGACATATTTTAAAAGAATGAAAAAGAAGCAATGGATCTGAGTGTCTGATTACCAAAAATAGTAGTAAACATCCATTTCAATAGACAGCTCCTTTCTCTTTGCTGGGAAAGATGTCAAAATCTATTAATGAACAAGGTTAGCTAGAGTAATAGAGTGAAGCATAATGACTGAGGTTATTTTATACCAATTTACTGAAAATGAGTTATGGATTAGCAATTAGGTGTCTGTTGGAGGCTTTCAAGATCATTAAAAAAATCAAAACTGCAGTTTATGAAACCAAGAGTTAAATGGTTTTAAAAGTTTGGTCTTTGATAACTGAAGTTTCATCATGTTTTAGGCATAGTTAATATACAGGTTAAAAGAAACTCACTCATCCCTAAATAAATTCATGGTTCTTTAGAGAGAGAGGCAGATGCAGAAGCTGCAGCATTGCCAGAAGGTGGGAAGGAGGGAGAGTACATAGTACCGTGGTGGGCCCCATGAGGATGGGTAGAGTAGCTCTTGCATAGTGCTTGGCCCTGCTTGAAAGGAGCAATGCAAGTCGATAGGAATGGACCTCCTGAACACTGGCGAAAGGATGTGTACTTCAGAACAGCAATAGCAGGCTCACAGAACACACAAAAGCTCATGCAAGAGAACAAAGTCATATCTTCTTAGAAATGAGGTTGAAAAAGAAGAGTGATGTGATTAAAACCCAGAAGTGTAATTGGAATCTGCCTGTCAAAGTTGTGTGCATGTCCTAAATAGGAAAGACAACTACCTCTACCATCTGACATGAAAAACTAACGAAGCAAGAGGGGGCATGCAAGGAATAGTCTTCTTGATTTCTGGAGTGATTCATATAACTTCAGAAACACCCAAGTATCTCTAATTTAACAAGTCCTACGCCTTGGAATTTGCCTTCAGAAATAAATTTACTATTTTAACATGGAAAAAATCTTGTAGAGCTTATAGGAAGCACCTTAACCTGACATGCACAATTTATCTGGTCCAATTCACTGCATGTTGTCAATTTTTATCAAGTGACATATATCATATTTTAAAGAAATCAACTACAGATTAGGTGCAATCCTTCTAGTTAAGAAAACATCATTTTTCATTCAAAAATTAGTTAAAAGTCATTGTTTTTTGAGTATAGAAAAGTGGTCTTCAAGTACCACTTTGCAATTCAGAAATCTTTCCCAAAGTGAGTAGAGTAGTCATGATAAGGAATATATATTCAAATTGATCCATAATGACCTACCATGATAACACTTCTGCATGATCTACATTGATGTTGAAAGTCAAAGAAAAACTTGAAGCTTTTTTTGCTAATGTTGCTTGAACTTTCCTAAGATTGCTACTGAACTGACCCAACCCACTGCTGAATATACAAACTTTCTCTCTGAGAGTCCCCTGGGCATTTTTGCAAAACTCATTAGCAATCATGAAAGTGGACTTGCATGGTAACTGTTAAGATGGCAGCCTCGTGTCCATCTTGTGTGAGCTCCTGGACTCTGTTCCCTGCAGGGTATAGTTAAGCCACGGGAAGTTAGAATGTAAGGCATGTAGCCTTGGACTCACATTGGTAGCTTCCTACAATTACTTTATACCTTCAGGATTCCTGGGAGATAATTTTAACTAAAGAATTAGTCGTGGTTGAGAGAAAACAAGCAATGAGTTAAGCATAGACAGACTTACATTCAATATAATAGAGATATTTCTGAAATGCTGCTCAGCTACGGAAATCTGTGATTGCAGATATGAGTATGTGCAGTTCTCCTGTGTGCTTGTAGGCATCTAATAACTCTAAGAGCCCTTGATGGCCCACACATACACATAAGCGCTCCAGACTGCTAGCACTTTGTCCAGAGTCCCTTGGCACTTCATCTATTGGGGTCCTAAAGCTTCTTACCCTCCCGGTCCATCTGCTTCTACTGTGCCCAACTTTTCCCAGTGCCATGAACAGACTCTCACATTGTGTCTCAACAGCTCAAAACTTCTGTTCATGAACTTTAGCTCACCTTGAAGTCTTCCATTGTGAGCTCTGCACAATTCCAGGCCTTTCTTATCATTCATTCTAGGCTTGTACATGCGAGCACTTTTTATATGTCTTCTGCCTCTCAATTTAACATCCAAAATTATTATCTTACCCTCTGTGTTTTCCACTGTTAATACTCAAGCATTCATACAAACTTTCAGAAGACAAGAAGACCATGAAAATGAACTGTTTATCACAGACAGGCCATTTGCTAAGCCACATAGATCTGGGAACTGCATGAGCTACTCATTTTTAAACTACAGCATGATATGCATAAAATCCCACACTGTTTGAGTAGAGCAGGCTTAAGCCACTGTTGTTATAGAAAAAATTTAACTGATGTAACCAGAAAACATCTAAATACTTATATAATTCTTGAAAGCTGAAAAAACAAAGCTAGGAATCGAAGAGACTCTTCACACTAGTGTATTGGAATCCAGCCCTTGTCACACTCTTCAAGTAAAAATCCTATTTTCCCATAACTGTCAAGTGCTCACATAACATTTACGGTCCCATACATGTTCCTGTCTTTCTTTCCCTCCTGATATTACATCTTTTGCACATTTAAGCCATGACCAATGATAACCAATAACAATCTCTGTCAGTCATTCTTCAGGCATGTAGCTTTTGTAATAAAAATGCCACGATTCCCCACTGAATCTCTTAAAGTTCAGATTCTTCTTTTACCTAAAGGGCAATGTAGAGAGAGAGAAATGGTGAAAGATTCCAATATAAAATATAAAATTCAGCAGATGAGGCTCTTATCACACTCCAGTCACCTTGCTGTATGTACACAAAGAGTT
>PVIR01043277.1:0-12119 GCA_004026965.1 Petromus typicus
TGGATTTCCAAAGTCCAGGTCTGATCTGGTGTCAGGAACCGACACGAGGAGTCAGATGTCCAGCGGTTGTCTGACGAAGCCTCTGGCTGGAGTCCTGCAGCACGGCCACGACGTCATGAGGCAGAGTCTCTGGAAGGGGACCAGCTGGTCCAACATCCCATTAGACAGCACGAGAGTAGCCCAGTCAGCTGACCTTGAGCGCAGAGCCAGGCAGAGCCTGGCGTCCTGTGGCCAATACTGAGAGTAGACCAGCTGGTCAGCCTAGGAGCGCCTGGCTCTCGACTGCTGAAAGCGGTCCTCTTTTTTTTTTTTTTTTTTTTTTTTGAGACAGGGTCTTGCTTTGTAGTTCAGGCTTGTCCTGAACTCAGCCTCAAATTTAAACTCAGCAATGCCCCTGCCTCGGCCTCCCCAGTGCTGGGATTACAGGCATGAGCCACCACGCCCAGCACTGTGGTATGTGGTACTGATTGCTGCTGGGCGTGAGTCTCCACACCCAGTACTGTTTGTGGCTACCAGGCATTGAACCTGGGTCCTTGTGCTTGCAAGACAGGCTCCAGAACCACTGAGCTAAATCCCCAGCCCAAGGGGTCCTCTTTTTATGGGCTCGAAGAGTCTGAGTTCTGACAAGTCTCCAGGTATTCTTCTTCCAATAAGGTCCTCTTCGGATCTTTTCCTGATGCGGTGTGGTGCTTATCAGTAGGCACAGAGCTTGACACTAAGTGTTACCATCTCATTTACAATCTGTCAAACACTTATGGCATCTGATATTCAGCATTTATTTATGGCATTCAACCTTTCTATTTTCCACAATATTATATATACTTATTTCTTTTTGTGATATTTCTCTGTGTCAGAGGGTGGAATGTAGGGAACACAGTTACCTATACTCTCCATTAGGACATATGCGCACGGTGCAGAGTTGACTGTATGGGTCGTGATACCTTTCCCTCTACTCTGGGCTTCCTCTCAGGTGGCTGGAACAAGAATGCCTACGCGCAGCCGCAGGAATCCGGTTTCCCTGGAAACCAGAAGCAGTTGTTTGCCTGCTCAGCAAGTTGAAAATGAAGGAGTGGCTTCAAATAAAAGAAAAATAACTTAAGGGCTCTGACATGGAAAATGAAATCTCACAAAAACCAGGCAGAGCAGTGTTTAATTTGGAAAAGTTTGAGGGTAAGCGTGCCTGAAGGAGTGTTTTTCTTTGGTACCGTGAAGAGTCCAGAGTGCCTTGAAAACTGAAAAGGACCGTGCTGCAGAGAGGAGGGCTGTTCACGTGTTCCTGCCGGGGCGGGGCGCCCCCCCCCCCCCCCCCCGTCTGAGGAGGGCCTGGGCCTGGGTTCACTTTATTATGGCAGGCAAATACAGAAGAGAAATATTTTTATAGTAGACCGTTTCTGAAAAACTGTAAATAGCAAAATAATTTGTTTTTTAAAGGAACGTGTCGTTGTGTATTGTCAGTCATTAGAGTTATATTGTGTTAGAGCGAATCAAAAGATTAAATGTTACCCCTGCTAAAAATAATTACCCGTACTGTAAACCTTGTTTCTGACCCTGTTTGACTTTTTATACTATTTTAAAATAACATTTATTGGACATTAATAAACCTAACACCCTGAAAACCTCTTGAATTAATTGCGGACATCAAAAGTAAAGATTGAATTCTTCCTTCCTTGGGAAAAGTCACACATCACTGTTTTCATGTTGGGCGACTATCAGTCTGTCAGAGGGAAAACAGTTTGCAGTATAACAGGTTTGGCAACAAAAGCAAAGATTCCAGCTGAGTATGAAATTCCCCGAGACACAGAGCTGAGGGTATCTGCAGAAGTTGTTATTACTGTGCCAAGCGAGAGTTAGTGTCAGATTTAAAGCATGAGCCATCTTTGTCCTCCTCCTCCTCTATTCTTTTCTTTCTTTCTTTCTCTTTTTTTGAGACAGGGTCACGCTCTGTAGTTCAGTCTGGTCCTGAACTCAGCCTGGAGCTCTGCAATCCTCCTGCCTCTGCCTCCCGAGTGCTGGGATTACAGGCATGAGCCACCAAACCCAGTACTGTGGTGTGGGTGCTGATTGCAGGTGGACATGAGTCACCACGCCCGACATTGTATGTGGTTACCAGGGATCGAACCCAAGCTTTGCGCTTGCAAGTCAGGTGTTGAAACCACTGAGCTAAATCCTCAGCTCTCTGTCTGTCTGCATCTGTTCTAATCGGGTTTTCCAGGACCACAGGTTTAGCAACAACATGATCCGCTAATGTTATTGTAAGTAATTTAGACTTTAAGGGAGCAGACCTATTTTAATTTTGGTAACCCCCCTCCCTTCATATACACTAAAATCCTTAGATATGTGTGTGTCAATTGTACAGTACAAATTTTCTGATCCAAGGCACTATTGTTTAGGGAACATATTGTTTGGGGAATTTTTTATGAGTTCTGTATTAATGTAAGAAATTAGGCCTAGGGGCCAGGGATTTAGCTCAGTGGTTCTGGAACCTGTCTTGCAAGCGCAAGGACCTGGGTTCAATCCCCAGTAATCACATACAATACTGGGCGTGGAGACTCACCCCAGCAGCAACTAGTACCACATACCACAGTGCCGGGCGTGGTGGCTCACACCTGTCATCCCAGCACTCGGGAGGCAGAGGCAGGAGGATTGCTGTAATATGAGTTGGAGGCTGAGCTCAGGGCCAGCCTGAACTACAAAGCGAGACCCTGTCTCAAAAAACCTAAAAAGAAAGGAAGAGAAATTAGACTTAAGGGGCCGGGGAGTTAGCTCAGTGGTTCCGGCGCCTGTCTCGCAAGCGCAAGGACCCGGGTTCGATTCCCTGGTAACCACATAACAATACTGGGTGTGGAGACCCACACCCAGCAGCAACCAGTACCACATACCACAGTGCTGGGCGTGGTGGCTCACGCCTGTAATCCCAGCACTCGGGAGGCCGAGGCAGGAGGATTGTGATGTGAGTTTGAGGCTGAGCTCAGGGCCAGCCTGAACCACAAAGCGAGACCCTGTCTCCAAAAACCTAAAAAAAAAAAAAGAAAAAAGAAATTAGACTTAAAAAAATCTCAGCTATCCCAAGAAACATTTAAAAATTTTTATCTGTAACTGCCAGGTTTTGTTCCAGATTCATTTCTTAGTTGATTATAAAATAAGAATTATTATCAACATAAAAGATTTTATGTATCTTAATATATCATTCCCTTATCCTGCCATTCTCATTTTAAAAACATGTAGAATTTTTTTTTAAATCATCTCATGTACATATCACCAGAATGTCTCAGCAGTGAAGCAAGCTGAGAGAGAGGCAAAAATTCCTCTGACATTAAGCTGGATAGTGATTTCTGGATGCCAGAGATGTACCTTTTTTTTAAATTGGTTTTCTTTTTTATTCTTTTTGTTTGGTTTTCTTTTTTCCAACTTTAATTCTTACATAGCAAACTATGTGACCTTGTAAGAGATTATTTGTGGACCATCTAGTTTATACATTTAAATAACCCTAATAATATGGAAAGCTGTCTCTCGACTTGTTCATTAAGCTTCTGATTACAATGTGTATTTTTTTTTTTTTTTTTTTTTTTAGGTTTTTTGAGACAGGGTCTCGCTTTTGTGGTTCAGGCTGGCCCCGAGCTCAGCCTCAAACTCACATCACAATCCTCCTGCCTCTACCTCCCGAGTGCTGGGATTACAGGCGTGAGCCACCACGCCCGGCACTGTGGTGTGTGGTACTGGTTGCTGCTGGGTGTGGGTCCACACCCAGTATTGTTATGTGGTTACCGGGGAATCAAACCCGGGTCCTTGCGCTTGCGAGACAGGCGCCGGAACCACTGAGCTAACTCCCCGGTCCTACAATGTGTATTTAATCATCCTTTCTGTTCTTCTTTTTTCCTGACATTTAGCATAGATCATAAGCAAAAGTATGACAATGACAGTATTAGCAAAGGTGTTTTTTTAAAAATCAGAAACCAGAATGAGATGAGCCTACCACAGACCCCTCCATGGTGACAGTAATCCATATGCACGTCCTGGGAAGCAGTCTCTCTCGGAGTGTCTGAGGGCAGCCGTGTGCTTCACAGCCTGCAGAAGGTCCTCGCTGTCATTCTCTCATAATGTTCTTTCTTTAGACCTCAGGACACTTGTGTATTTCAGTTCTTCCTTGAATAGTGGTATCTGTCGAGTACCTGCTCCATAGCCACACTTTGTATGTGTAAATAAATAAATACGTCACAATGAAGGATAGGTTCCCTCCCACCCCCATTTACAAGCTCATGTTCTACTGGAAGATACAACACTGACCAATGTGGTAAGTTCTCTGAAAATAATTTAAGAAAGTCAAGCTAATATTGTAGCACGTGCCTGAGCTCCCCACTACTTAGAAGGCTGAAGCAGGAAGATCACATGTTCAAAGGCAGCTTGGACTGCTTCGTAACACTCTGCCTCTAATAGAAAGGCTGAGGATATAACTCAGTGGTGGAGCACCTGGCTCAATCCCAGGTACCGGGGGCGGAGTTAGCATTAGGAAGAATGAAAGACTTGAAGAAAGCTTACAACATAGGGAGGATGAAAAACAGCCAGAGAAGAAGCCATGAAGATGGGAGATGAGAAAAAGGCCTGCAGGATGAGACGGACGTGCCATGCCAGATCCCTGAGTTCTGTCCTGTGCTGTGTGGAGACCAGTAGTGGAGGTTAGTAAATGAATAACAGGGTCAAACCTTGGGAAAAGCTCTAGTTGTCGGGCGGGGGATTTAGCTCAGTGGTTCCGATGCCTGCCTTACAAGGGCAGAGGCCTGGTAAACACATACAACAGTGCCGGATGAGGTGACTCACACCACCAGCGATCGGAACCACGACCACAGTACCGAGCATGGTGGCTCACGCCTGTAATCCCAGCATTCGGAAGGCAGAGGCAGGGGGATTGCTGAGTTCAGGAGCAGCCTAAACTACAAAGTGAAACCCCATCTCAAAAGTCTTAAAAAAAAAGCTCTAGTTGCTGTAGAGAAGGCAGTGGAGCCACAAACATTGCAGGGAGGAGCAAAGTTGGAAGACTGCATTGTAGAAACTGAAAAATGTTGAAGCTTAGAGTTGGAGCAGTAAGAATAGGTTCAGGTGAGATATAAAGGAGTAATGACAGCTCCATTGTGTGCTTGGTGGGACAAGTCACCTGTGGCTTCTAGGTGTCTCATGGAGTGCGAGGTAAGTGATAGTGTTGTTTACTGAGGAGTATGGTTAGACTGAGACATTGAGTTAAAGTGCTCGTTTCTTTTAACCACTTCCTACGTTTGGACCTTACATTGGTATTTAACTAATTGGCTGAGTACTAAGTTATTCCAAAACTCCGCTACTTCACCCGATAAGTATTTGTTACCTCAAGGCCTGTATAAGTCAGGAGTCTGGTTGCCTCTAGCCCAAGGCCTCTTCACGTGAGTACTGTAGTGGGATTGGATTCTCCACCTCCGGAAACTTTCCTGAACAGGTGCAGGGGGAAGCCTTGGTTTCTCCCGCACATCCTCAACGCAGGGGACTCCCCATGGGTCGTGGGTGACCACGGCGGAGCTGTCTTCACCGTAGAGAAGAATGCCAGGAGGAAGCCTTGCAGGTCAGACACTGTGACTTCTGCCCTATCCTTGTTAGAAATAGGTTTCTGTTGGCCAGGGATTCAGCTCAGTGGTTCCGGAGCCTGTCTTGCAAGCGCAAAGGCCCGGGTCGATCACCAGTAACCTTACTGGGCGTGGAGAGTCACGCCCAGCAGCAACCAGTACCACATACCTCAGTGCTGGGTGTGGTGGCTCACACCTGTAATCCCAGCACTTGGGAAGCAGAGGCAGGAGGATTGCTGTGATATGAGTTTGAGGCTGAGCTCAGGGCCAGCCTGAACTACAAAGCAAGACCCTGTCTTAAAAAAAAAAAGGTTACTATTAAGTCCATAGTTTTTCTTGTTTTACTATGCTTGAAGCCACGCTGGCTTCAGACTTGCAGTCTTCCTACTCCACCTCTTGAAGGGACAAATACACAAGGAATTTGTGGATACATTTTAAACCACCACACAGGCCACTAACATTTTAGGGATATAGAAGAAAATTTAGGTTTAATGTAAAAAGAACAGCAAGTTTTTTTCAGATTATGACCAACATGTTAAGTCTGAGGAAGAAACAGCAGCCTATGTCACAGATAGTTAATAATTTGAGTCTTGATCTCAAAAGAGAAGCCTTATCAATACAGAGTTGGAGTCACTGGTCAGTGTGTGATTGAAGTCACAGCAGGGCAGGAGTGAATCACTCGGCAAGGCAGGAGTGAGCAGAGGAGAAGGGTCATACACTGAGCCACAAAGGGAGACCACAGAAATCCAGTTAATGAAGTTTCATTCTAATGGCCAGCGTGCAAGCCAGGTTTATTAACTGTGAGGGAAGAGAGAGTATGGGTAGAAAACAAATTCTTCATTGTCAGTGGATCAGAAAAAGCTAGTTTTGTGGTTTAGGCCTTTTAATTACAAAGGAAGCTTCAGTCCCTGTTCTGCATGGGCCCTGGATATGGACACCATGAACACATTTTTGGGGGTTTTTTTGGTACTAGGGATCAAACTCAGGACTCTGTACTTCCAAGTCAGCACATTGCCACTGACTAAATCCCTGGCCTCATGAACACTTTTAAAATCCAAGGAAGAACGAGTTTAGAATACAGCAGCAACAGAGAGCACTGCTTTTTAATAGTTTGCTAACAACATGCTGTATTCACCATACCTAATGGACGCAAAGATATTAATAGGTTTGCTATGCATTGTAGGTAGGTGGTAGTTCTTCATGAAACCATTTTAAAGCATTTGCACTGAAGCTTTTAATAAGTTGCTGATCAGAAATAGGGCCAGGGATTTAGCTCAGTGTTTCCAGCGCCTGCGTTGCAAGTGCAAAGACTGGGGTTCGATCCCTGGTAACCACACACAATAGTACTGGGCGTGGAGACTCACAACCACCAGCAGTCAAAACCACATACCACAGTGCCCAGTGCTGGGCGTGGTGGCTCACGCCTGTAATCCCAGCACTTGGGAGGCAGAGGCAGGAGGATTGCTGTGAGTTCAAGGCTGACCAGAAACATCCCAACTGACAAAAAAGGACAAGATAATTATCATCTAATTAAATGTTTCAAAGAGGCACAGAAACTAAAATTTGGAAAGTAATAGAAGGGAAATCAGGGAAGTCCTGTGTTGTTTTTTTAATTTCAGGTCCAGGGCATGAAACTTCCCTTATAACACAATCTTCTAAAAGTATTTCCTCCAAATCCCTTTTGTACTTAGAGTGGCACGAGTTCTATCAGACATTGTCTCACTTTATTCTTCCTCTAGTACTTATTGTCTCTGTACATTTCTAGCAGACAGTCAGCTGCTCACAGGCAAGGATGGTGTCTTTCTACCACTGCAACCCCAGCCTAAGACTTAGCCCAAGCCCAAGTGAACTCTACATGGTCAACCTGTCGCATTGTCCTGAACTTCCCTTAAGCATGCATGCTGCCAGGCTGTCCTCACCCCAGATTTAAAGCTCTCCATCCAAGAACCATTGCACAGGCAGTTGTGCATAAAGAGAGAAGTTAAAACCAAACAACAGCCGGGCGTGGTGGCTCAAGCCTGTAATCCCAGCACTTGGGAGGCAGAGGCAGGAGGATTGCTGTGTTCGAGGCTCACCTGGGCTGCATAGTGAGGTCAAGGACAGCCTAAACTACAAAAAAGTGAGACTCTGTTTTAAAACAAGAAAACACTGTGTTTTTTACAGGCCACAGAAGTCCTGACTCAAGAAAGCATAAAGTTCCATGTTTGGGATATGTTTTTACCCAACTGTCTTAACTCATTTCATGTTACCCTACCTTGTTGAAGAGCGACAAAGAAATATAGATTGAAGTTAAAGTTAACAATTTGGAAGGCAACATATTTCAAACCCTCTTATAAGGGATGATCAAAATAGACAATGAACGTTTAAGTTTTTAGAATTTATTATATTAGAAGACACAATAGCCTTCATATCCTTCAGAATATTCCTCCCTTTCCATGAATCTACTTATGTCACTGTTCTCACAAGTTCCGAACCAGTACTGAAAGTCCTTTTCCTGTACGCCTGGGACCTGATCAAAAGATACTGTGAATGCTGCTGCCAAGCACCACCTGACGGCAAGACAGGCTCACGGAATATCACTTCCTGGATCTTCCTGAGGTTTCTAGCTCTTCCCACAAATCATCATGCGTCAGCTCTGAGCAGGGAGTTAGCCAGTGCAGGACCTCCAGAACTGCTTCAGAAATTGACGAGCACCGTGGGACCCGTGTGTGAAAGTCGAAGGAGGAGTGTGTAGAGCGGCATTTAAGAGGAACGTGTCTTTCACAGTAACAAACTTTTATAAATTTAAACGGTCATCCTGTTTTTCTGTCATCCCTCATAGTAACCTTCCTGGTGGTAGAACTTGTCTGGACTGGAATTTGTAGTCTCTGGTTTTTCTAGCACAGACATGTCAATAAAGCCAGAACACTTCCCTCCAATCACCACTGGGCTGGAAAGAAGACACCTACTCTCTCTGAAGCCTCCTTGGCTACCGTAGAGCTCCCCAGTGCCAAGGGAACAGTCACCCCGCAGCTTTGCACAATGGTGTTAGCAGGCCTGTCCATTTTCAAGTTCTGCCACTGCACTGTAAGCTTTTCAGCCTAGCCTGGTAGGTGAGAGTCCAAGTAGATAAAGAATATATCAGGGCTAGAGATGTAGCTCGGTGGCCTAGTGTCCGCCTGCCAAGGGCAAGGTCCTGAGTTTGATCTCTGGTACCAAAAAAAAAAGTACATTGTGTCCAGAAACAGCTGCGTCAACTACAGTATCATCTTCCATGAGACAGTATTGACCTTGGTTCTGAAGTTATCACTTAAAAGTAACAGTTGGTCGACAAGCAGGTATTTAGTTATGGTCAGAAGAAAGAAGGTCTGGTGTGTTGATGCATGGTAGAATTTATATAGAGAACAGTATTCTGGATAGAGTAGCACAGGCCTGGGCAGGAGGATTGTGCCATGAGTCCAAGGCCAGCCTGGGCCACACAATAAGTTCAAGAGTGGCCCAAACTACACAGTGAGATCTTGTCTCAAGGAAAATAATCACAAAGTCCTGTATATTTCTGAAAAGGGAGAAGAAAGGATTTGGAGTGTTTTCACCTGCTTGAGGATATTGATATTATATTCACCCCGACTTCAACACTGCACTACACGTGTATTGAAATAATGTATGAGACTCCATAAAATTTTAAAGGTCTATTTAAAAGATTAATAAGGATGGGGTGGCAAGGCGTGAGGTCTTCAGAGGCACTGAATATTCCCTGATCAGAAAGCATCTTCAATAATTAAAACTGAGAATTTCTTTAAATTGAGATGTAGATCCAGATTAAATAGGGAAAATCTGTTTCATCGAATAAAAATGGTAGTGTTTTTACACAGCTGAGAAATGTGATGCATTTTATATCTATTTGAATCTCATGGAATTTGTGTTTTCTTTCTCACCGTTTAGTCTTGGGCCCCAGGAATATGCACAGGGCGCTTTTAGGATTGTGAAAAATAAAGAACAGTGCATTTTGCAGCAATCCTCTTTGCTCTCTGCCCCAGCGAAACTGATGTGAATTATAATCCCCGAGTACCACAGTCGGCAGCTGGAAACAGCGCTGTGCAGCCCAGTCTGCAGTCTCATAGAATTACACAATGAGTTCGTTTCTTTCGTGTGCAGAAAGGATGCTGGAGGAAATTGTGAAATCAGACACCGCTCCTGAGCGCCTGTGTATCTGTGTGTGTGCTGGGAGTCTGATGCAGTGATGGGTCAGGCCCTAATTCAGTTTGGCTTTTTTTATTGCTACCATCTAGCGCCTGAAAACTTGCACTCTT
This sequence comes from Petromus typicus, assembly GCA_004026965.1. Classification (NCBI taxonomy): domain Eukaryota; kingdom Metazoa; phylum Chordata; class Mammalia; order Rodentia; family Petromuridae; genus Petromus; species Petromus typicus. The sequence goes on from PVIR01043277.1 coordinate 9,875, forward strand.
GAGGGGCAGGACTGTGGAACTTAGCAAGTGCCTAAGGCCACAGAGTCATTTTGCATACAGGATAGCTCTGCACTTGCTGTCCCTGGAGGGAGACTTCCACTTCCCTTCTGCCTCCCGGGAGCCCATGACTAGCAGTGTGGGAGAGTCTTGTGAGCCCTAATAAGATTGTCAGCTGCAAAGTAGAGAGGAAGACAAGCAAGGGGCTGAGTCCAGGGCTGGAGTTTGCTGGAGGCGGTTGAGGGGAGGAGGAGGCCAACAGCTCCTCTCTCCTCTTCCAAGGCACAATGCTGATAGTGCTTCTTCCTCCCCGGCATATTCCACAGGCCGGAGTGGCCACCTGACAAATAATGGATGAGGAAATTCCTTTTGGGTCATGAGTCACTGTGTACATGTGAAGTATGGTCGTCAGATCAGGGAGGGGTGCCGCACAAGGTCAGCCAGGAAGGTGCCTGGGGCGAGGGGGACACAGAACCCTGAAGTGAAAAAGGGGTCGTGGGCCTGGGTAGGGCAGCTTGGGCAGTGTTCAGAAGCCCCTTGGGGGAAGCAGGAGTAACGCCGGGCAGCAAGGAAACCAGCAAGCCTGCAAGGATGAAAATCCTGGAGGCTCTTCTTTAAATGTTCAGGGATTCATTTCCCCAAACCAGCTGCTCAGCCTTGTTCCTTCTGTGCTAGGCAGGTCGGCCCTACTCAGTTGTCCCCTAAGCCTTCAGAGGGTTGAATGAGTTTGTTAGTGAGTTGTAGATGGCCAGGCCCACAGCTCTGCAAAGCTGTGTCTCTGCCTCCCTCCCTCCTCACACCCCAGGGCTACAAGGAACTCAGTTTTCCTTTGGAGAAGGAATATCAGTTGATGTGGACTCTGAACCTGGGGAAGCTCAGTTAACTCCCAAGAAACTCACTTAAAAAATAATGGATGACATTTTTCCCCTCTGGTTCTGAGAATGGGACCCAGGGGTCTCACTGACCTGTCCCCAGCTCTGTTTTTTATTCTGAGACAGTCTCACTGGCTGGCCTTGAACTTGTGATCCCTCTAACTTTTTAAAACTTAGATTCCAGGGTACGGGAAAGAAAAAAGAAGTGAGGCAACCTGCTGAGCTCAGCTGCCAGAGCAGAAACCTCCGCCGCCCTCCCTGACAGGCTCAAGGGCTGGAGCTTCTGCCTATGTTGCTTCCATGTCTGTTTCATATTTATGTTAAAATTTAAGTGGCCAAAGTGCGTGCATGCAGCAGCCTTGAGAGGGGAAAAGGAGCTGCACTGGTTAAAGCTAAATAGTAATGCGGAGGGACAGAGAAAACTAATTTTTTCCCCTCTTTTTATTTTTTAAAAAAGAGTCTCACTTTGTTGCTCAGGCTGACAATAAACTCCTGAGCTTCGGCAATCCTCCTGCCTCAGCCTCCTCTTTACGCTGGGACTACAATCAATCCACACTCAGATTGATTAATTGACTGACTGAGTTTTGTGAACCCTGAACCCAAGACCTCCTGTATACCAGCCAAGAGTTCTACCCCTTGAACCACTCACACCCTGCCCTGTGCTAGCCCCCCACATACACCTCCACGGGGTTGCAGTAGTTCACTGGAAACTACAACATGCCTGGCTCTGCTTTGCTTATGGGAGGATTGATTAAGAGTATTTTGTGAATTAGAATATTTGAGCTCTCTAGATCTCTAAACGCTTCACTGGGCTGACAGACCTCCTTTCCATGTGATCAAACTACTTAAGACTAGAAACCATACCCTGCTGAGTTCCTGGAACAATGCTTCATGAAGGCATGGTAGGTTCGAGTGTCTGCAAACCCCACGTGGGCAGGAGCCTGTCCTCCCTCTGACCTCTCCCTTCTTAGTCACTAGCTTGGGCTTGGCATGACCGTTAGCTGCATCTCAGATCTCCTATGTAGTGACCAGCATTTGTCTTTGGCTTCAAGGGAAATACTTAATTAAAGGAGTTCCAAAACTATTCTCACAACGTTGGCATTAATCATACCCCTCGTGACCAGTTCTATACTAGGTTTTCTACTGAATGGTGCATTTAAAAATAAGCAGGCACGCCTCTCTACACTGCCTCTTCCTGCCGGGGCCAAACACTTTGGTCTGCATTACATTTCCTGTGTTGTGGTTGTGCAGTGACTGCAGATAATCCTGGTACCTGCCTGCACTGGCAGAGAGAGTATGGCTGACTCCTTTCTCTGTAATAGTGAACTACCCCAAGCAGGATCAGTCATTCTCCTGTTCTGCTTCTGTGGTGCTTT